>CAUYRH010129788.1:0-51633 GCA_963574655.1 Perodicticus potto | reverse complement strand
AGCTGGGACTACAGGCGCCCGCCACAACGCCCGGCCATTTTTTGGTTGCAGCCGTCATTGTTGTTTGGCGGGTCCGGGCTGGATTCGAACCTGCCAGCTCAGGTGTACGTGGCTGGCGCCTTAGCCCGTTGAGCCACAGGCGCCAAGCCAACCAGCAATTTCTTATATCATTTTAACACGTATAAGATATAAAAAATAAAATACCATGCCAAAGTAATTTTAATATTTTGAGTGAAAATGAGGTGTTTTTTTAAGCCAGGAAAATTATTTCCACAATAAATTAACAACTGTAATGATTATTAAAGTTTTTATATCAATTTTAGTTTCTAACTAAAAATAATCATCAAGCTAACAACATGCCTTTTGGCTTATAAGCAAAAGGTTCCCTTTTGGTTTAATTTACGTGTATACTTGATTAAATTCAATATTGAAATTAGGCCTAGTAATTCTTGAAATTTGAATTATGATGGTGTAAATGAAAAGTGATCTTAGTTTATTCAGAAGGGAATAATGGTAAATTATTAATAAAACAGGCTTTTTTTTTTTTTTAACCTTTCAAGTTGTTGATAGGAGCAAAAAGATTGCTGATACCCCGTGTCAATGTGGGTATGGGGGGAAAAGGCAGTCTAGGCTAGGTGCAGTGGCTCATGCCTGTAATCACAGCTCTTTGGGAGGCTGAGTGGGAAGATTGCTTGAGGCCAGGAGTTTAAGACCACCCTGGACAGCATATGGAGACCTCATCCCTATTTTGTTATTTTTATTTTTTTTGATTTTCTCTATACATGTACATGTGTTTATTTGGTTTCCACTTTTTGCCTTCACAAAATTAAAGAGGGTTAAAATTTAACAACAATAATAATGCATCCCTATTTTTTTTTTAAAAAGGCAGTGTAATGCATTTTTGATAGGAATGTATGCTGACATGATTCTTTTAGAGGTCAGTATTCATTAGAATTTAAAATGTCCATATCGTTGACATAGTATTTTATTATTAGATTTATCCCAGGAAACACAAAATAACATACAGAGTTATTCATTGCTGATGATCTGAGTTTAAAAAAAAAGTTGAAAACGGGGTGGCGCCTGTGGCTCAAAGGAGTAGGCACCAGTCCCATATGCTGGAGGTGATGGGTTCAAACCCAGCCCTGGCCAAAAACTGCAAAAAAAAAAAAAGTTGAAAACAATGAAACCCCCATTAATAGGAATGTCATCCATTCGTCCATATAGTAGGATGTTAGAACAAGCGGGAGTTTTATGTACTGACAAGAAAAGATGATTAAGATAAATTGTTGAATGGGGAGAAAAGTTACACAATAAGTACAGGTCCTAGAGAATTATATACTGAGTTGTTACGTTAGTTATTTCAGTGGTGGCATTGTTGGAGACATTTCTGTGTTTCTTGATTTTTTTTTTTTAACTCAAATCTTTCATCATTAGAAAAAAAATTAGCAGTAAAGTTAACTAACACTCCAAAAAAGACAACCCAACTTTCCAGATGGTAGGTTACTTGTGATTTGCTGGTTAGTTTCTTCGAAATTCAGCCTTAGTCTTCTCTGTTCTCAACAAACTGTGGGTTAAGATGATCTTTTTTTTTTTTTTTTTTTAAGAGCCAGAGTCTTTACTTTGTTGCGCTTGGTAGAGTGCTGCGGCATCACAGCTCACAGCCACCTCCAGCTCTTGGGCTTAGGTGATTTTCTTGTCTCAGCCTCCCGAGTAGCTGGGACTACAGCTGCCCACTACAATGCCCGGCTATTTTTGTTGTTGTTGCAGGTTGGCGGGGACTGGGTTCAGACCTGCCACCCTTGGTATATGGGCCTGGCGCCCTACTCACTGAGCCACAGGCAGCGCCCAGATGATCTTAAACTGATACTTTGCAGGAAGCAAACTGGTTTTAGAAATAAATTTTTCCTGTCTTCATTATTAAATTTCAAGCCTCTTTACTGAGAAAAGAAGAGTGGAAAATTTTTCAGAACATAATTGCTTTATTGGTAGCTTTTGATTGTGTAGAAAAAGTAATTATCTTGGTGAAGATCTCAAAATAAAACTGTCTTTTATTGGAGGACATTTTTTCACTAAATATTCATGCAGATAGTGCTAAATAGCTTCATCCAAGAGCCCAATTTATTTAGTTGTTGATGTTCAAGTTTGTAGCAAGTTCATCTTGGAAGGCCTGGAGTTTTGCGGTGTTCCTTAGAATTAGCTGTTTACCAGTCTTGTTGCACTGAGGTTCTTTTCCTTTTTTTCTTTTGAGACAGAGTCTCACTGTGTCACCCTGGGTAGAGTACTGTGTTGTCACAGCTCACAGCAACCTTAAACTCTTGGGCTTAAGAGATTTTCTTGCCTCATCCTCCCTAGTAGCTGGGACTACAGGCACCCACTACAGTGCCTGGCTATTTTTTTGTTGGCAGTTGTCATTGTTGTTTTAACAGGCCCAGGCTGGGTTCTAACCCACCTGCCATGGTGTATGTGGCTGGCGCCCTAACCACGGAGCTACAGACACTGAGCCTATGGTTCTTTTCTTGTTGAAGAGACCAAGTAATAAGGTGTATCTTAAAAAATTTCAGTTTATAGAAAACCAGGAAATGAAACTAACATCTTACAACCATCTAATCTTCGATAAACCAGTCAAGAACATACTTTGGGGGAAAGACTTGCTATTCAATAAATATTGCTGGAAGAACTGGATATCCACATGTAAAAGACTGAAACTGGACCCTCACCTTTCTCCACTCACAAAAATTGATTCAAGATGGATAAAAGGACTTAAATTTAAGGCATGACACAATAAAAATCCTGGAAGAAAGCAGGGAAAAACACTGGAAGATATCGGCCTAGGGAAAGACTTCATGAAGAAGATTGCCATGGCAATTGCAATAGCAAAAATAAACAAATGGAACTTAATTAAACTGAAAAGCTTCTGTACAGCTAAGGAGACAAGAACCAAAGCAAATAGACAACCTACACAATGGGAAAGGATATTTGCATATTTTGAATCAGACAAAACCTTGATAACTAGGATCTATAGAGAACTCAAATGAATCCACATGAAAAAAACCAACACTCCCATATATCAATGGGCAAGAGACATGAATAGAACCTTCTCTAAAGAAGACAGACAAATGCCTAACAAACATATGAAAAAATGCTCATCATCCCTAATTATTTGAGAAATGCAAATCAAAACCACCCTGAGGTACCATCGAACTCTAGTGAGAATGGCCCATACCACAAAATCTCAAAACTGCAGATGCTGGCATGGATGTGGAGAGAAGGGAACATTTTTACACTGCTGGTGGGACTGCAAACTGATACAACCTTTTTGGAAGGAAGTATGGAGAACTCTCAAAAGAACTCAAGCTAGACCTTCCATTTGATCCTGCAATCCCATTACTGAGCATCTACCCAGAAGGAAAAAAGTCCTTTTATCATAAGGACACTTGCACTAGACTGTTTATTGCAGCTCAATTTACAATCGCCAAAATGTGGAAACAGCCGGAATGCCCACCAACCCAGGAATGGATTAACAAGCTGTGGTATATGTACACTATGGAATACTATTCAGCCATTAAAAAAATGGAGACTTTACAGCCTTTGTATTAATCTGGATGGAAGTAGAACACATTATTCTTAGTAAAGCATCACAAGAATGGAGAAGCATGAATCCCACAACTCGATTTTGATATGAGGACAATTAATGACAAATAATGACACGGTGGGGGTGGGGGAAGGGGAGAGCAGAGAGAGGGAAGGAGCGGGGGGGGGGGGTCTTGGTGTGTGCCACACCTTTTGGGGGCAAAACACGATTGTAAGAGGGTCTTTACCTAACAAATGCAGTCAGTGTAACTTGGTTTCTTGTACCCTCAGTGAATCCCCAACAATAAAGGGGAAAAAAAATTTCAGTTTAAAATAATGTACCATATATACTCCTGTGGAACAATAGGGTCTCAGCTGGGTACTTTTTAAGCCACTTGATATAAAAGTGCTTTTTCAGGATTTTTTCTTTTTTTCTTTTTTGGTCTTGCTCTGGGTGGTGCTGTGGCTGTCTTGGTGAACATGTGTGACAACTTCCATAAGAACCAGTTTGCTGTACAGACTTGGCAGTTTTAAAACAATGTCACTTTGTCTCTGAAATGCAGATGACTCACTCTTTAGTAAATGACAGTGTATTTGTGATCTGGGTACTGACTAGAGAGCTTAATTTAACTATCAAACTTTCATTCAACATTTTCGTGCTGGGCATCTTACAGGTATTAGGGAATATAAACATGTATCAAACATGGCCCTGAGCATTTATGAATGAATTGTCTAGTAAAGGAGTTTGAAATGTATAAATGATGCCATAGTATGATATGCTATAGATAAAAAAATGTAGAACAGATTCTTTTCAGGGATATTTTGGAAATTTTCATGAGAGGCGGTATTTGGGCAATTTTTTAAAAGCTTTATGAAGCGTACATGGTAGAAAAAGGCATTCTAGACAGTGAGAAAAGACACAGGAGTTTTGAGATAAAGCACCGTACATAGTTTTGTTCTGTAGTCATCTGATATGGTGAGAGAATAAGCTAAATTACGGAGTGTGACACCAGATGATAGGTTGTAGCCACATTGGGAAGGCCTTCTAGGCTGTGGTCATAAGTGATATGTTAAGGTCTGTGGTTTTAAAAGATAACCATAGGGGTTTATTTAGCTTCTAGGGATGGAAATAGGGAGCCTTAACGGTAGTGAAGGGAGAACTGCTAAGGCAGGGTTTGGGCCAGTGGAAATGAAATATGGGAGGGGCACATTTGAGAGAGATTTGGCGTAGCCACTGTGTATGGGGGGAAAGGAGCCAAGGATAACTGAACATTTAGCTTAAAAGTGCTTGCTTGCATCTACTAAGAGATGTTTGGTAATAGGCAGTTGGAAATGGGAGTTGAGTTTAGGATTGACTGAGGGGAATGTAGTGTGGTTTTGAAGACTTTGAAGTAAGACTGTTTCAAATCTCATTTTTGTGCTGCTGAAATATGGAAAAGGACCTATGAGATTGTGCAAATAAAACAACCAGTTAATGGTGGCAGGTATTATTTTATTTATCTATTTTTTTGTCTGTCTTATCTATGAGAACCAGGAATGTATGTTTCAAATCAAAAGAATGAGAGTCTAAGAAGGAAAGAGTGGTTTAGTTAGATTTCTGGAAAGGTAAGTCCTTGAACTACTTAGCTCTTTATGGAATTGTCTCAATTGGGTTGTGGTTTGCTATTATGTTCTGTTCTTCTATTGAGAATGAATATAAACATTGTTTCTAGGAATCTTCCTTTTGACTGTATTGAAGATGTCATGGTGTTCAATGCTCTGCAGAAAAATCCTTGCAATAATGTTTCTGAGTTTAGTTAGTACTAGAAAAAGTGTGTTTGCTCTAATAAAATTGATACTTGTTATTTTACTAGGTGAGTAATTTTAAAACTTTTTGTTTAATTTTTTTTTATTTTGGTTATTTCAAAACTTCTGAGCTTAATGTTTTGTTTTGTTTTTTTGAGACAGTCTCACTATGTTGCCTTTGATATATTGCCATGGCATCACAGGTCACAGCAACAACCTTCAGCTCTTGGGCTTATATGATTCTCTTGCCTCAGCCTCCCAAGTAGCTGGGACTACAGGCGCCCACCCCAATGCCCGGCTATTTTTTTTGTTGTAGTTACCATGGTTGTTTGGCAGGCCCAGGCTAGGTTCGAACCCGCCAGCCCCTGTGTATGTGGTTGGCACCCTAACCACTGAGCTACAGGCGCTGAGCCTGAGCTTAATATTTGAACGAGATATCCTTATCCTGCGTTTTTGGCTTAAGAATCCCCATTTACTCTTTTATTATGAGCTTCTGTTGTTTCTTTTTTAGGGGAAGCGTTGCTTAAACAACAGTTTGGCCAGGCGAGGTGGCTCATGCTTTTAATCCTAGCACTTTGGGAAGCTGAGGCAGGTGGATTGCCTAAGCTCACGGGTTTGAGACCATCTGAGTCAGAGTGAGACCTCATCTCTAAAAAATTAGACGAGCATTAAAAAAACTAAAAAACAAAAGTTTATCGAGGTCTTTGAGGCTGGAAGTCTGAGATCAAGGTGTGGGCTGGTGATTTCTCTTAAGGGTTGTGAAAGAGAATCTGTTCCATGCCTCTCACCTAGCTTCTGGTTTGCTGGCAGTCTGACATTTCTTGGCTTGTAGAAACATCCGCACAATCTTTGTTTTCTTGTTTACTTGATGTTCTCTCTTTGTGTGCCCCTGTGTCCAAATTTGCCCTTTTTATAAGGGCATCAGTCATGTGGGTCTAGGACTCACTCTAATGACCTCATCTTAACTAATTCCATCTGCAGTGACCCCATATACAAATAAGGTTGAATTCTGAGATATAGGGGCTTAGGACATCAACATAGGAATTTTGGAGTAATACAGTTCAATTCATAACAGTTGTGTGGTTTGAATGCTATACCTAAAGTGCCTAATAAGTTTGACTCATGATTGGAGATCTGTGCTACTAGGGCCTCACTTTTCTCTTGGCTGTCTACGGTGATGGTGAGTGATGCTTTGGAGTTAGTGGAGAATTGACTGTGAATTTCATCTCTTTATGACTCTTCACAGAGGCTTTACACAAGGGCTGGAAGGGGAAGAACAGTGTTTGTAGTCATTAATTACTGTTTCTCAGTTCTTTTTGATGTTTTCCTTAGTGTGTGAGCTTTTGACAAGGAAGTCCAGCTCTTCAAACAGAGCAATGTGTTTTACATCTTACCTAGAAATCTGCTTTAGCTTTGAGTCTTTCTTTTAGATAACTCAAATGGGTTTTTTTGGTTGTTCTTGTTTGTTTTTTGAGACAGAGTCTTACTTTGTTACCCTTGGTAGAGTGCCATCGTTTCATAGTTCACAGCAACGTCAAACTCTTGGGTTCAAGCAATTCTCTTGCCTCAACCTCCCAAGTAGCTGGGACTACAGATGCCTGCCACAATGCCCGGCTGTTTTTAGAGACAGTGTCCTCACTCTGGCTCAGGCTGGTCTCGAACCTGTGAGTTCAGGCAGTCCACCCACCTCAGCCTCCCAGAGTGCTAGGATTGCAGGTGTGAGCCCCTGCGCCTGGCCATTTTTAAAAATAACTTTTATTCTTTATTTTTATTTATTTATTTATTTATTTAGAGACAGTTTCACTTGGTTACCCTTGGTAGAGTGCTGTGGCATCATAGCTCACAGCAACCTCAAACTCTTGGGCTCTAGCAGTTCTCTTGCCTCAGCCTCCCAAGTAGCTGGGACTACAGGCACCTGCCACCATGCCTAGCTGGGTTTTATTGTTTTGTTCTTTTTTTTTTTTGAGACAGTCTCACTCTTTTGCTCTGGCTAGAGTGTTGTGTGTCATACCTCGCAGCAACCTCAAACTCTTGGGTTGAAGCGATCATCTTGCCGCAGCCTCCCAAGTAGTGGGGACTACAGATGTACATCACAACACCTGGCTAGTTTTTCTGTTTTTCTTCTTCTTTTTTTTTTTTTTTAGTAGAGACAGGGTCTTGCTCTTGTTCAGGCTGGTCTTGAACTCCGGAGCTCAAGTAATTCACTTGTCTCAGCCTCTCAGAGTGGTAGGATTACAGGCGTGAGCCACCGTGCCTGGCCACTCCTGTGGGATTTATAACAGATGTGTAAAATGTTCTAGCCTACCTTTTTATCATTTATATTAAAATTAAAAAGAAAAACCTACATGGGAGATTTCTCCTAACACATTCTATACAAAAAGAGTATTAGTGTTTCATAAGAAAGGGTAGTCTAACTTTGGCAAATAAATTAATAAGTGGATACAAATGATAACCGCAAATAGTAACCATTTATTTGGCACCTGATATAAACCAGGCATGCCAGTATACTGAATTATTATGACAGCAGCCTTGGATGGTAGATGTTATCATTTTGATTTTACAGAGAAGGAAACTGAAGAGTAGGTTAAATATGTTGGTGGTGGTTAGTAATTGGCAACTGGCTTAAGCAGACCGCACTGTCAGTTGTGTTTGCTCAGAGTATGATCATTCCGAAATCCAGTAGAGAAACGGGTGGTTTAAGAGTCTGCTGAGGGGGTAGTGGACCCCTTCTTTCTTGGGCCTGTACTCACCGCACTGTCATCTCGTGTCTCTCTCAATGATTTTTAAAGATACAGACTCTAAGTGCAGTGGCATAGTCATAATTCATTGCAGCCTTGAACTCAAGTGATTGTAGCTGGGACTACAGATGGCTACCATCATGTCCAGTTAATTTGGGTCTTACTCTGCCGTCCAGGTTGGTCTCAATCTCCTGGCTTCAAGCAGTCCTTACTCCTCAGCCTCCCAAAGCCTTGAGCCGCTGTGCCTGGTCCATCTAGTGTCTCTGAATCTCAGTTTCTTCACTGGAAAAGTAGAGGAAATAAAATACTGTTTGCATGGAGTGTTTTATAAAGATTAAATGTATGAATGTATTGATTGTTTTTATCAATTCTTTAAAAATACCTGCTTCCAAAAATTGTTTAATCAGAAATAAATTTTACACAAATAATAAGAGTGCCAAAAAATGAAAAGGTATGTATAGTTATAGATATATACAGTTTAATTACAGATAATTTAGATAAGTAGTACAGAAACATGTAAGAATGTGATGGTTTAAATACCATAGTTGAAGACAGGAACAAAAGGTCTAAGGGAGGTACTTTTTTCCATCAAGTGAATGATATAAACACTATTCTAAGTGGTAGAATTTTTTTTTTAATTTCTATTTATTTTTTGGAGACAGGTTCTTGTTCTTTTACTGAAGCTGGAATGTAGTGATAGTTATGATCATATCTCACTGCAGCCATTTTTTTTGGAGACAGAGTCTCACTTTGTTGCTCTTGGTAGAGTGCTGTGGCATCACGGCTCACAGCAACCTCAAATTCTTGGGCTCAAGCAATTCACTTGTCTCATCCTTACAGGTAGCTGGGACTACAGGCACTTGCCACAATGCCTGGCTATTTTTAGAGACAAGATCTCACTCTGGCTTAGGCTAGTCTTGAACCTGTGAGCTCAGGCAGTCCACCCACCTCAGCCTCCCAAGTGCTGGGATTACAGGTGTGAGCCACTTCTCCCAGCCCTCACAGTAGCCTTGAACTCATGGACTCAAATGATCCTCCTGCCTCAGCCTCCCGAGTAGCTGTGTCTCCAGATGTTTGCGACTATACCTGGCTAAACAGTAGAGGGTTTAACAACTTGGAATACTTGAGAACGTTTTGTGGTTGTGGAGAATTGGCTGCCTTCCATTGTGTACTTTGATACTTTGTTTCAGCGTCAGATTGGTAGATACATGTTTCATCACCAGTGATAACATGGCCTTAAACATGGCATTGCCTCTCTAGAAGGTCTTGGCAAACTTTGACTTACCCTTGCTTTTGTTCATTGGTGAGCTTCTTAAGGACCATTTTTTTAACACACATTTCTCATGCCAAGATTTTTTGTTAAGATTTTTCTATTTCTCTATTGAGAAATTACTTTGGTCTGCTGTGCTTCTTACAGTCATCTGATGATTTTGATGCACAATTTGATGAATTTTTGCAATGTTTTTGCCAGTTCTGCTTGTTACTGGCCTCTCTGACCTCTCTTCATGAGTAACATTTTCTGTCCCCTCGGAAAAATGTTTAATCCATTTGTACACTGCTGTTTTTTCACAGCATTATCCTCATTACCTTGTACTAACATCCCCCCTGATTTCACTTCTATTCTTGCCAGATTAAACAAGAAATCTCCAGATGTTTGTTCATTGCTCTAATTCAATCTCTGGCATTCTTAGGAGGGCTCACAAAGCATGTAGCAACAATAATAAATGCCGCTCAGCAAGACACCACCACATTTGACATGAACACAGCTGTGAGACACTGATATACCAAGGTTATGATACCTTACTGAGTTGTTTGGACAGTGCTGCCAGTGGCAGGTTTACAGCCTTAATTATCAGATAATCGATCAACTTGATTGTTATCTTGTATATGTTGTATCTCTTGTAATTACAAAAGTTGAATGTGATTTGAGTGTTGCTATTTTAATACAGTTTTTCCTTTCTTAAAAGGCGTATACATTTTTTTGACACCCTTTGTATTTATACTTGTATTATTTTCCACCACCATCTTTAATCTTTTGGATAGATTGGTGTAGGGTATTCCAATTTTTTCATGAGGTACATAGATATATTCAGCTGTCTTAATTAACTCCATTTATTGAATAATCTCTTTTTTCTCCACTGATTTTTTCAAAAATAGGTCTTACATAATTTGCATACTTTTAAATTCACTCATTGTAAATTCATAGTTTGTTTTTAGTAAATTTATAGTTGTATAACCATCAAGAGTTTTAAAAATACTTTTAAAATTATTTGTTTTTCATACTCTGTTGAAGTTTGCAGGCTACACGGTATGATTTTCTTATTGTTTATGGTATAATGTCCGTCCTATATACATTTTGCCCAAGATTTTGTGGCAGAACAATCTCAGCATATTTTAGGAAATATTAGCATGATTTTTGAGAACAGATTGTTGAGGGCATGTCAGACTAAGATGTTTGGATTTCATCCCTTGGGATGAGCATCACCAACATTTTATCTAGAAAGTTGTTGTTGGCAGAGGAAAACTACTCAATATTATTAGTTTGGCACTTTTTGAAAAAGTCTTCCATGGAATTCTAGTCCCTCAAGATGCTCTAGGTGGAAAAGTGTTGCCTAGTCAGGTTTGGGAAGTATGCTTTCTGCATTTTGAATTGTCATAGTTCACACGGTATATGTACACCCTGGGAAGTGATGCAGTAACAAAATGGGTTTACTTGTTTCTTTAAACTTCCCCAGGCTTTTCCAAATGTATTACACCTCAGAAGACCTTTCAGGTAGTGATGTTGGAGAATTAAACCTGTTTCATTAAGAGGGGAACAAGACTGAAGAGATTAGCTTGAGGTTGTGTATGTGTTTTTAAAGCTGGTTATTATCCTGTACATTTATCTGTTAATAGTTTGGGATAACTGTTAACAGATGTAGAAGTTCGGATTTCTTTCTATAGGTACTATACGATCCTTTGGTTTGAAGTTTATGTCTCATGATCATTTCAAAACTGAAGGTTTGAAATTTTGTGTCAATTTATATTTCTATTTCTCTTAAAAATTGAAAGATAGGTTAGTACAGTGGTAAGATTGGCTTTTATTTTTTTATTATTATTAGTAGTATATATATTTTTGAGACAGAGTCTCAAAAAGTAGCTTTGGGCAAGCTACTAACCTCTTTGAATTACAGTTTGCCTAATCATAAGGCAAGAGAATCACTTAAGCCTAAGAGTTTGAAGTTGCTGTGATCTGTGAGGCCATTGCACTCTATCAAGGGCGATATGGTAAGACTCTGTCTCAAAAAAAAAAAAAAGAAAAGAAATTTGTTTCTCACAGATCTAGAGGCTGGGAAGTCCAAGATCAGGGTGCAGGCAGATTTAATATCTGGTGAGAGCTGCTGTCTGTGATTCAAGATAGATTATTGGTGTGTGCTCTTGTGGTAGAAGAGTCTAACAGCCCCTTGTACTTCTTTTATAAGGGTGCTAATTGCATTCATGATGGCTAAACCCTCATGACTATTATCACCTCTTAAAGGCCCTACTTCTTAATAGTACATTGTTGAATTCAAGCATCAATACATAAATTTTGGGCAACACTTTCAGACCATGGCACTTAGAGACATAATAGTTATGTAGATTGAATATACCTTATGTGAAATATTTGAGACTAGAATTGTTTGAGATTTCAGATATTTTTGGATTTGGGGATATTTGCATTCTACTTAACAGTTGAGCATCCCTAACCCCCAAATCCAAAATTTTCTAATGAATGTCTCCTTTGAGCCTCATATTGGCACTTAAAAGTTGCAGATTTTGGAGCATTTCAAATTAGGCATATACTAATAGATCTGTAATAGTAGAGATGGCAATAGAGCTTTTGTAGAAATGGTAAACTTAAAGTGTGTTGCAAATTATTATTCCATAGAAATTATATAAGGTTTATTTAAAATGAATTGCAAAAATAAGGGGTTAAAGGAATGAAGTTCTTGATTATCTGTTTTTTGTAATTAAGATCACATTTCTTACACTATGTAATCTAAATTTAAATGTACCCTACACAGGCATTTTGTCTTTGAACATCTGATGAGGTAGGTAGGATGTGTGTCTATAGTTAGTAACTTTTAAAAATATTAATATTTTTATGGTCTATATAGGATAGAATATAAGTTAGTGATTTTTCTGATTGCTCTTGAAGTGTTAATTCTCTTTTCCTTTTTTCTATAATAAGAAAACTCAAGTGTAAGTATTTGTGTGGCATGCTTATTTGAAAAATAATTAATCCTTGATTCATGGACATAATCAGCTCCTCCTCATTCCTTCTTCCTGTTTTGGTTAAGCTCAGTCAGGTGTGTTTCACTGTTAGGGAGCATAAGTTCTCTTCTATCAAATTTGTGTATCCGAAAGGAATATAAATCAGTTTTAATACAGTAAAAATCACTACCAGAAATTTGGGCATATATTAGGATAAATTCTGTTTAATAAAGTGTTATTAAAAGGTGGGAAGTTTTTAAGATGCTTTTATTGTCCTCTGACAACAGTTTAATATTATTTTTACCAAAATTTTATTATGCCTATGTTAGTAATAGGAAGATCTTGTGGAGCTTCCTTTCAGGAAACTTAAAATTCTAGTAAGATGAGACATTAACCATAAATATTTGAATTTCGGCATGCTCAATAATTATTCTTTTGTATTAGCTTGTATAAAATATGAAGAAAGAGAAGAGTGGATTTGAAAACATTTATAATGAAAGCATTTGGAGTGAAAAGCATTTGAAATAGAAATGCTAAGTTAAAGAATAAGTTGGCTCTGGAGTTGCACTCTATATTGGATTAGCCATACTATTTTATTAGGAAAAGGTAAAGAGTAGATGACAGAAGCATTTTGGTGGAGCAAAGGAACTTTTCCCCTTACAGATTTTTGTTATCATCATCATTATTATTATTAAGAAAATAACTACATTACAGAAAAACTGTAAAGGACTAGCTTCTTCCTTTTAATCAAATATATAACACAACATTTTAGCATATTTTTCAGCCTTATTTCCTTTTTACGTGTAAGCACACATACTATAAATAAAAACGTGTTCCCCTTTCATTTACATTATAAATGGTTACCATACTTTATAAAAAGGAACAAAATTAACTTCTGTTTTTTTCTCCACTGCATTTGCACACAACTCGTCTGACACCAAATGTGTAGAGTTTTTTCTCCTCACACTGACCAGTTCTCTCAACTCTTTGGATACCATCTGGGTGTCTTGTAATTCAATTATTACTCTAACTACTTGGATTTAGTGCAGTCCCCACAAGTTATTTTCAGATACCTGTCACAAGTAGTGGGGCTCTAGGTTACCCACATTTCTGTCCTACTTGGCTACAAATTGGGGGTTCCTATGATCTCCTTGTATTTAATAATTTGCCATTTTGACTAACACAACTCAGGCAAACACTTCTTTACCTTTTTTGGTTTATCATAAAGGGGAGAAATGATCAGTCAGATGAAATGGTAAATAGGGCAAAGTCTGGAAAGGTCCCAAGGGCAGAATCTTCTATCCTGTTACCCTTTCGGCTTGTGGATGTGTTCAACCCAGAAGCTCCCTGAACCCCATAGTTCAGGAGCTTCATCCCATACATAGGCAGGCTGAATTAGTACCTTAATCTCCAGGTCTTCTCCCCTCCCTGGAAGATGGGGATTGGGCCAACAGTTTCAAGTTTAGGAAATTATAAGGGTTTTAGGAGTTCTGTGCCAGAAACTGAAGACAAAAAGAAAAGAAGCATATGTAGTATTTCTTTAACAAGATCACTGGCACAGCACATACAATTGTTTAGTCTTTATTATCCTCATTTTCTATAACCTCTTTTTTTTTTTTTTTTAAAGACAGAATCTTAACTATGTCACCCTCCCTAGAGTACTGTGGCATCACAGCTTACAGCAACCTCAAACTCTTGGGCTCTTGCCTCAGTCGTCCAGGTAGCTCGGACTACAAGTTATAGGTGCCCACCACAACTCCTGGTTATTTTTTTCTTTTTCTTTTTTTTCTGCACACAGTTGCCTTGATTTTTTGTTGTTTTTTTTGTTGTTGTTGAGACAGAGTTCTACCCTATGCCCTGAGCAGAGTGCAATGGTATCTCACTGCAACCTCAGACTCGGGTTGTGGGCAATCCTGCTGCCTCAGCATCTTAAGCTGCTGGGATTATAGGCGCTCGTTGTGGTGCCTGGTTGGGGTTTTCCATTTTTTTCATGAGTCGGCTTCTCACTCTTGCTTAGATAAGCCTCGAACTCCTGAGCTCAAGCAATCCTCCTGCCTCAGCCTCCTACAGTGCTGGGATTACAGGTGTGAGCCACCGCACCTGGCGCCCGGCAGCTATATTTTTGTTGTAGTTGTCATTGTTGTTTAGCTGGCCCAGGCTGGGTTAGAACCCTCTATCCCTGATGTATGGGCTGGTGCCCTAACTACTGGGCTGTGGGCGCCAAGCCTGCTGAAGTGTTTTAAACAAATCCTATACAGTAATTGCCATGATTTTGTTTTTTCTTTGTGACAGTCTCACTTTGTCTACCCTGGGTAGAGTGCTGTGGTGTCACAGCTCATAGCAACCTCAAACTCTTGGGCTTAAGTGATTCTCTTGCCTCAGCCTCCCCAGTAGCTGAGACTACAGGCGCCCGCCACAGCGCCCAGCTTTTTTTTGGTTGTAGTTGTCACTGTTGTTTGGCAGGCCTGGGCTGGATTTGAACCTGCCGGCTCTGGTGTATGTGGCTGGCTCCCTAGCCTCTGAGCTACAGGTGCGGAGCCGATTGCCATGATTTTTAATTATTTTGTAGTTTTTCAATGAACGTATTAAAATTTACTTAGTCATTCTTCTGTTGAACATTTCTCATTGTTTTTAATTTCTTGGTAAAATAATACCGTTAATATTGCTATACAAATCAAATTGAATATCTTTATACATAAATCTTTAGGTACTTTCAATTATTTTCTTCAGCCACAACTGAAATTGTAATCATTAATTGAACATATATGTGCCATTAAAAATAATTTTTTTGTGGGCGGCCCCTGTAGTTCAGTGAGTAGGGGGCTGATCACATATACCAAGGGTGGTGGGTTCAAACCTGGCCCCGGCCAAACTGCAACAAAAAAATAGCCGGGCATTGTGGCAGGCACCTGTGTAGTCCCAGCTACTCGGGAGGCTGAGGCAAGAGAATTGCCTAAGCCAGGAGTTTGAGGTTGCTGTGAGCAGTGACACTACAGCACTTAACCGAGGGTGATAAAGTGAGACTCTGTCTCTATAAAAAAAAATAATAATAATCTTTTAATAATCATAACAGTAATACATTTTCATTGTGGACATTTTGGGAAATAAATTTTTTATTATTTATTTTATTTTACTACTAATTTTTTTGAGACAGAGTCTCACTATGTTGCCCTTGGTAGAGTGCTGTGGTGTCACAGCTCACAGCAACCTGAAACTCTAGGGCTTAAGCGCTTCTTTTGCCTCAGCCTCCCAAGTAGCTGAGACTACAGGTGCCCGCCACAACGCTCGGCTATTTTTTTTTGTTGCTGTTGTTTAGCTGACCTGGGCTGGGTTCGAACCCACCAGCCTTGGTGTTTGTGGCCAGCGCTATCACCACTGTTTTATGGGCGCCAAGTTGGAAATAAATTTTTTTAAAAAAGAAGAAAACAAAAATTACCTCAAATTGCTTTCCAAGGAGACCTGACATCCATCTATCAACATTTTTTTTAGTTTGCTTCTAAGTGTATTAGAGGTGTGTTTTTTGTGGCTCTGCCTGGAGAAGGGCAATACTACTTACAGACCAGTTTATTGATGAGGGGTAAGCAGCTTTAAAAAAGCTAGCTGCATGCAGCTTGGCACCAGGAAGTAGTATCTAAAACACTATCTTGTAATTTGTTGATGTGTAATGGATTTCCCTACTAGTTCCACGGTCTTTGTGTATCATACTCTAAAATCAACAGAGAGCTATCAGTATTCTTGAGTTCCGTCCCCTTACTACCTCTGCAAAATTTTTTCTGAATTAATGTTAGACTTCAGGTCTGTTTCAAAAGATATGTGGAGAGAAACCATCTTGAGCAACTTGCCTCTGTTTACCATATGATGATTCACAGGAGAAATTGCAGCAGTTTGTAGTGTATTGTCCTTTTACTAAGTTAAAGAAAACTTAATGAGGAAATCAGAAATTCAAGTGTGGTTGTTTTCCTTCTCTTTTTTTTTTTTTTTTTTTTTTTTACAGATAGAGTCTCACTTTGTCACCCTTGGTAGAGTGCTGTGGCATCACAGCTTACAGCAACCTCCAACTCCTGGGCTTACGCGATTCTCTTGCCTCAGCCTCCCGAGTAGCTGGGACTACAGGCGCCCGCCCCAACACCCGGCTATTTTGTTGTTGTTGTTGTTGTTGCAGTTTGGCCGGGGCTGGGTTTGATACCACCACCCTTGGTATATGGGTGGCGGGTTCAAAACTGGCCCTACGCACTGAACCCGGCCCTATTCACCCTACTCAATGAGCCACAGGCGATGTCCACAAGTGTGGTTTTTTTTCACATTCTATTTGGTGGCTATTAGGTGGTTAGTATAAAATAAGTGACTCTTCCTGTGAGAGATTGTTACTTTGAGCACTGTTTAACAGATTTCTAGAACTGAGCCAATTTTATTTGCTCCTTGCCTTTTCTTATGAACAGGTAAGTTAAAAAAAAAGTGTGACAGATGTGAGGTTTTAAAACTTATTTAGAAACACCGGAAATCCATGTTTTATCCTAGTATAAATACTTATCTTCCTTCTCTTTCAGTTCCAGGAATGGACGGTGGTCCTTTAACTGATACGAGTCTCACAGATTCCTATTTCAGCACCAGCTTTATTGGAGTCAATGGATTTGGAAGCCCCGTAGAAACAAAATATCCCTTGATGCAGGTATTCTTCCCATAAATCCATAGTCCACTAAAGTTTAATCAGGAGTGGGTGAAATAGAGTCTTTATTCTTAAATTTGTTGAGTAGGAGATGAGACTAGGAGATAATGAGGTGGCTGGGATATAGGTAAATTGTTTCTAGTAGGGCTGGAGTTAATAAGAACTATTGAGGGTGGGAGTTCCTGGGGTGACAGTGAAGTATATAGCCCAGTGTGTATTTCAACCATTTTTATCTCACGGCACACTTGAACCTATAGTTAAATTCCCGTGGCACACTTAAGTTATGTCAATCAAAAAAAAAGAGTTAAAAAAAAGAATATACTGAACTATGTTTCGAACTTCTTTCAGAAATAATTTAATTATCTTTAAAGATTTTCATGGCACACCTAAGATCCTCTCACAGTACACTGGTAAACCCTGGTATACCAGTTGAAAATTACTGATGTAGAGGGTAGATAGAGATTAGCTCTACCGATTACTTGGTAGTGATGATGGCAATTTTTAAAACTTTTTGAGCATGTAAATATTTAACATAGGTTATAAAAGTTAAAAGTGACAAAATGGTCCCCCTCCTATCCCTGCTCACCACTACTCCTGCTGACCTTCTTATAGGCAGCTACCATTACTGGTTGCCATTTTCCTATGTGTCTTTTCAGGAATATTCTTTGCAGTTAGAAGCATAATATTAACTTTATTTTATTTAATGCTTAAATGTTAAATTTATTGAGCCACAGGACTCAAGGGACATTTTACATTAAAAATGTCCTTGAATTTTTTTCCTTTCTCTTTTATTTACCCACTCTGTTCTTTTTGGCTTTTTCCCCCCATTATCATATGACTGTATGCAATGTTCAGAACATTTTTGGGGGATTATTTTTGTATTTTGGTATGGCAGAATTTTGTGGAGTTGGAATAAGACTGGGAACTATTCTAGTGTTGTTAATTGGAAGACTGTTATAACAAAAAAAGTATAATATTGTCCTTTCTTATTCCTGTAATGTACTACTAGATAGCTTTCTCCATAATTGCAGTAAGATATTTAAATAGAAGTTGTATTAATCTTTACATTTTAAGTTGAACTGATTTTAAGACCTGTAAGAAGCTAATGCTTTTAACATTCTTTTAACTTTTATTTACGTAAAATCTGAAGTTCCAGGCCAGGCACAGTGGCTCACGCCTATTACCCTAGCACTCTGGGAGGCTGAGGCAGCTGGATTGCCTGAGCTTACTAGTTTTGAGACCAGCCTGAGCTATAGCAAGATCTCATCTCTAAAAATAGCTGGGTGTTGTGGCGGGTGCCTGTGGCTACTTGGGAAACTGAGGCAAGAGAATTGCTTGAATCCAAGAGTTTGAAGTTGCTGTGAGCTATGATGCAACGGCACTCTACCAAGGGTGACAAAATGAGACTCTGTCACACAAAAAAACAAACCTGAAGTTTCATATAGGTGTGCAGTCTAAGGGTGATTTGAATTATGAGCATTTAAGTAAATGTGCATAGCTATATATACACAAATGAGTTTTTTTATATGAACAGTTTATAATGTATACTAATACCTTCTTTTGACCCCTGAGCTATAATTTCAGGTACTTTTTATGAATGTTTTTGTATTAAGATTATCTCAACAACTTCCTCTTTTATTAATAATTATGCAGAAATTAAGTTAGAAGTTGAGTGACCAAGTTCAGAATTGTTGAATTAAAGCCAGAGCTGGGAGTTGCTAAATCATACTCTTTAAGACATTGAGTTAGATGTTATATGTGACAGGATTTGTGGGCATGGGATGAAAGACTTTCCAGGATGAAGAGACTATAGAAGATACGGAGAGAGTCTGGAACGCATAGGCTATGTTTACAGAACAGAAAGAAATCCTATTGTTAATAAGCTCTAGAAGTTGTATGAATGATAATATGAATTGAGAAAGGATATTAGAGAATTTGACTTATATACAGGCTCTGTTTACCATTTATTTATTTATTTATTTGTAGAGACAGAGTCTCACTTTATCGCCCTCGGTAGAGTGCCGTGGCGTCACACAGCTCACAGCAACCTCCACCTCCTGGGCTTGGGCGATTTTCTTGCCTCAGCCTCCCGAGTAGCTGGGACTACAGGCGTCCGCCACCTTTGGTATATGGGGCCGGCGCCCTACTCGATGGGCCGCAGGCACCGCCTCTGTTTACCTTCTTGAATGAATACTGGAATTTATGTTGTATGGACAAGGAAACTTAAGTTATATATCTTGCCTAGGTTAATAAGTTATAAAAGCATAATTCAAAATAGGTCTGCATGGCTTGGTGTCTGTGGCTCAAGTGGCTAAGGCGCCAGCCACATACACCTGAGTTGGCGGGTTTGAATCCGCCCTGGGTCTGCCAAACAACAGTCATGGCTGCAACCAAAAAATAGCCAGGCGTTGTGACAGGTGCCTGTAGTCCCAGCTGCTTGGAAGGCTGAGGCATGAGAATTGCTTGAGCCCAGGAGTTGGAGGTTGCTGTGAGCTGTGATGCCACGGCACTCTACCCAGAGCAACAGCTTAAGGCTCTGTCTCAAAAAAAAAAAAAAATAGGTCTGCAGCTTTGGCCTTTAATACTTGACTAGTGAGTAAAATTTTCATTTGATGTGTTGCAGAGTAATCTTTGGTAATTTTTGCATACATAATTGTAATCCACACAGCAGTTTTTATAGGAAGATTAGTTTGTCAGTAATGTGAACAGTGGATTGGAGGGGAAGAAGCAAAAAGGCTCAGTCTTAATTGGTTGGATATTTTAATTTTTGTATTCCTCAGTGATATTATGTATATATATTTTGTTTTTCAGAGAATGACTAATAGTAGCAGCTCCCCAAGCCTTCTAAATGACAGTGCCAAGCCATATACAGGCCATGGTAAGACCTGGTCACTTTTGCTTATGTGTGTGTATACATGTATGTTTCTTACTCTAAAAGTAATATACCTATTGTAGAAATTTTGGAAATTGTAAACAGGTATAAAAAAGAAAATAAAAATTATCTATTCCCACTCAAAGCTAAGTATTAAGATTTAGATTTTTCCCCTTTTTCCTGTATATATGGATATTTACATTCTACGTAAGGTCATATTAAACACTTTTAAATTAATCTAGATGACTATAAATTGAATTCCATTGTTTATTTCCATTGTCTGCTTAACTAACTTTTTAAAAAAACCATTATACTCTAGTGGACTATATAAGTGAATATTTACAGTTACTTTTGGATACGTCTTACAAGTTGAATTATTATTTGAAAAAATGATGAATATTTTTGAGACTTTGCTAAACAATTTCCAGATAACTTTCTATGTCCTATTTTCAGAAAAAATGGTCAAGTGTGGTTTTTAAAGAATATGTAATACTTGTGTGTTAATATTCTATATCAGTTAAATCTTAACACTTACTAATAATGGTGAGAATAAGAATTTGCATGTTGTTTAGATCCTGTGATAGACATTTTGTGTATATCAAATTTCCATCACTATTGGGGATTTTCAACCTTTTGCTGTATAAAAAAAAGTTACATTTTAATCTTGAACAAAATTATTAGAAGTTAATTTATAGCATTATATATGTTTATTATTACTATAGAGTTTAAATGCTGACTTCTAAATGCTGGCAAAGGTAGCATAAAGGATAAGTATTACTTATTTTTTAAAATGCCTTAAATGTATGAATTATAAAAAGTGTTTTGTCTTGCTGTCTTACTAGCTTCTTTCTTTTTGCGTTATTAATTTAATATTAAATTAATGTTAATACTGATTAGGGGCAAGACTCTGAAAATCCTGGTGGAAGTCAGAGAAATGTTACAGCAATCTATATGTCCTACATGATGAGGAGATTTAAAGTTTCTTTAAATGAAGACATTTAATATAATTTTGAGGATTTCACAGATAATTTAATGAGATTAATAAATATATTAATTAAAGCTCTCATAAGTGAAGGTAAAATTTTTTACCATATCTCATGCATAACTTTTCAGAAACTCTTCTGGTTTGTGAGAAATAGTTAAGATATGTAATTTCTTTGTAACTTCTGTCCACAGAATAATGGAACTTTGAATCTATAAAATCTTTGGCTTTCATGTCTGTGTTTTGAAATATTTAATATTTTCATCTTAAAAATGTAATAATTTATCTTTTAAGGAAGAATATAAAATATCTCATGATTAAAAACAGGGAATATTTGTAGAATAGATGGTTTTAAAACTTTTCCAATGTTTAAGTGAAAGTCTGGATCTTTCAGAGTATGACTGACACCCCCACACACCACCTTTTATCTTTTCCAAGACTTGGTCTCAAGAACACAAACATTTATTTACCATAGGTGGACTTAGTTCCTTCTTAAACACACTCCCAGTAGCATGATTAAGAATCATTTCCTTTTTCCTACTATCTGAATTTTCTTTTAATTCTAATCAGATAGCTGTTTCCTAACCTGTTTGGCTTCTGAATATGTATACTAAGTATTAGCTAAATGAAGGATTCACCAATTTGTGTTTCATCCTTTGAGAAATATTTGAACATCCTTTTTGTGTGAGGCACTGAGTTTAATTATTGTAGCATATGATTTTTATTACTGTTATGAGCATTGTCAAGTTAAACATTTGTTGGATTTGTGGGTTACTTGAGTTGTGTATGTGGAAACTTATGTAACTTACCTTCCAGATCCTCTAACTTCACCTGCTTCATCCTTGTTTAATGACTTTGGTGCCCTCAACATCTCTCAGAGAAGAAAGGTAGGTGAAATTGAAACTTGAATGAAACTAAATGGAGTTAAGAACTGATGTAGGGATTGTTACTTACATAGTGTCAATGTTTTCTTAAGCAGGAGAGGAGTCTTTTATGGTATATAATGTTTTTCTTGCCTTTTGTTTATCTTTTTGAAAAAACCTATTAAATGTGGAATTTTCTTGAACTTGTGTATGGAATAGAGAGATTTTATTTGAAGGGATGAAATCATGCTGATTTTTGCTTAATTTCTGTATTTTAACATACTCTATTTTTAAGATAATACCTAATTTAATATTATAGTTGCTGTTAATATGTGAGTATATTAATCATGTTCTAACTTTATTTTTCTGATGTCTTTGTCTAGATTTCTCTCCTGATTTAAACTTCTATTATTAGACAAACTTAACTTTTCATAATTAGCCCAACTATTCAAAAATAGTTTGAAATCTTCTTACTAGAAATATAATTTAACTTTATTTGGGATTGAAGTTGATAGGCCACATATAGATATCTGTAGACCATATGTAGATTTTTGAAGTATTTTATAAGGACTGATGTTGTGACAAGGTCAGATGAATTGTTTGATGCTGTTGAGTCTTCATGAGAATCGTATTAATATTAATTATTTTCTAGAGAAGGTGGTCTTTTTGGTTAGGATCAGTAGCAGCTGAAGATGTTCAGGAGGTCGGAAATCTTGGTGGAAATTACTACAAAATTATAGCGTCTAGCTTCTTAAGTAATGGAAGAAAGACTCAAAGTAAAAGAATATTAATTTTTAAAATGCTTATATGATCTTAAGATGCTTCTAGGAAAGATCTGATTAGAGGATAGGATAAAACGATTCAGGAAGACTGTGGTGGTGACGGCTTCACATTATATATTTAACCCCCAACTCTTTGAGTTGGATGCATAAATATATATTGATTTTTGTATGTTAATCATATCTCAATACAGTGGTTTTAAAAATTCAGGGAGGCTAGATATTCTCAAAACCAAAATAAATTTATGTGGACACATATAAATTACATTAATACCTCACATACCTAATGTTATACACTTCATTTTGAGACATGGATGAGAACAAGAAAGTAATTACAAAATGTTTTTCAGCATCTAGAATTGATAGACTAAAGTGTATGGGTTTGATTTTATAGATTTTCTTGTAGACTATCACTAAGAGTAAATTTACTCTTTTTATACTTTTCTTATAAGTTAGAATATTTGGTTTTACGACGTCTGACAGTTAAGTCAGACGTCGTAACAATATGGGGTATATAGCAATGAGGTATATAGCAATTGCTATATACCTCATTGCTGAAAATCAATATGGTCATCTTCGAAATACTCCCCTTGGGAAGCTATGCACCAGTGCCAGCGCCTAGCCTACCTTTCAAAGCAATTTTGAAACTTCTTTTCAGGAATGGCCATCAGTGCTTTCATCCTATTTATTACCCTTGATGTCCTGGATGTCATTACAATGTCTTCCTTTCAGTAGTTCCTTTATCTTTGAGTAAAGAAAAAAGTCACTGCGGGCCAGACCAAGGGATTAGGGTGGGTGTTCCAACACAGTTAATTTGTTTACCAGCTAAAAACTCCCTCACAGACAGTGCTATGTGAGCTGGTGCATTGTCGTGATGCTAGAGCCATGAGTTGTTGGCAAAAAGTTCAGGTCATTTTTGTCTCACTTTTTTTTCTTGCAGTTTTTGGCCTGGGCTGGGTTTGAACCTGCCACCTCCGGCATATGGGGCCGGCGCCCTACTCCGTTGAGCCACAAGTACCGCCCCTGTCTCACTTTTTCATGCAACCTTTACAGCACTTCCAAATAGTAAACCTGGTAAACTATTTGTCCAGTTGGTACAGATTCATAGTGAACAATCCCTCTTATATTAAAAAAGGTTAGCTACATCATTTTGACTCTTGATTTGTACTGACGGAACTTTTTGGGTTGTGGAAAATTGGCCGCCTTCCATTGTGCACTTTCACTTTGTTTCAGGGTCATATTGGTACACCCATGTTTTATCACCAGTGATAACATGGCCCTAAACATGGTCTTACCTCTCTGAAAGGTCTTGGCAAGCTTTGACTCTCCTTTGCCTTTGTTCATCAGTGAGCTCCTTTGGCATAATTTTTGCACACATTTTTCTCATGCTAAGATTTTCCTGTTTCTCTGTTGATGTTTACTTGGTCTGCTGTGCTTCTTACAGTCATCTGATGATTTTGATGCACAATTTGATGAATTTTTGCAATGTTTTGTGAGTTCTGCTTGTTACTGGCTGCCCTGATCTCTCTTTCTCAGTGACGTTTTCTATCTCCTTGAAAAAACGTTTAATCCATTTGTGCTGTTGTTTTCTTCATGGCATTTTCCCCATAATCTTGTACTAACATGTCCCCAAGTCCCTGATTTCACTTCCACTTTTGCCAAATTTAACACAAAATTTGCAAATGTTTGTTTATTGCACTGATTCAGTCTTTGGCATTCTTAGGAGAGCGCACAAAGCATGCAACAGCAGTAATGAATGCCACTCACTAAGGCACTGCCATGTGTTGACACAAACATAGCAGTGAGACACTGATATACCAAGGTTATGAACCCTTACTGAGTTGTTTGTACAGTGCTGCCAATGGAAGGGCATGTTGTCAAGTATGCAAAATTAATTGTCAGATCTTGAATATGTTAGAAATGGAAGAGAGTTAAATACAAACAGACCCATTGACAATAGTGAGAGAGGACAAGGGGCAAATCGTGTCAATACGGAAGTGCATAGCAGATAGAACTTTGTAGTCAAGTTGTCTAGAGCTCTTTAGGGAAAAATAAAGGATTCTTAAGTTGTCTTAGGCATCTTCCTAATGGCTCTTTCTTGTTTTAAAAATAATCAGTTAACTGTCATAAGTAGCATTTTTGATGTATGAGCATACAGTAAAACTAGAATGGTAAATTAATATTTACAAATAGTCTTAATATAAGGAGTTGGTAGACTGTGCCTTAAAGTTGGAATATATGATTTAATCTACTGATGTTTAGTTTTGAGAAAATAGTAAAAATTATTGGGGATTGGGAAAAGGATCAAATAGTACCTTTTCTTTTAAAAATTTATTCTAAAATAATAAAAGGAAATGTTACTACAAATGTGATCTCAATATTTGGAGAGATATTAGAATATATCCTAATGGGCTAGGCACCATGGCTCTCACCTGTAATCTTAGCACTTTGGGAGGCTAAGGTGGGAGGATCACTTGAGGTCAGGAGTTCAAGACCAGCCTGAGCAAAGAGCAAGACCTACTCTCTCCCCCAAATAAAAAAATTTGCCAAGATGTGGTGGCGTGTACCTATAGTCCCAAGGAGGCTGAGGCAGGAGGATGACTGTAGCCCAGAAGTTTGAGGTTGTGGTGAGTTACCATGATGCCACTGGACTCTAGCTTGGGTGACAGAAGAAGACCCATCTCCAAAAAAACCAAAAAGCATATTTCCTAATGGAAGCAGACTAATAACAGTAAAATTAGCTTTTTGCTGTTATTATTATTTTTTTAAAGTCCTGGATCCTTATCTTTGTGACCTTGGGCCAACTTTCTAGGCCCAAGTCTTCTCCTTTGTGAAATGACAAGTGTGACCTGGATAGTTGCTATTGTGTCTTTCATCTCTAAAACTCAATTTCGATTTAAACGGGAAACATTCACTTGTCAGCTCTACCTCAAAATTTATGGTTCGTGTATTCATGTAGGTTTGAAGGACTGTATTTTTTTTTTTACCTTTTATAGTTAAAAATACTATGTAGTCTACGGACCTGGAGAATTTCTCCAGTAGTGGGTTATGTAGTTAGAATTCTGTGAGGGTACAAGTTGCATTCATTTTAAATTGTTTGTGGTTGAGTTGAGAATCTTTAACATCGCTCTGTATTAGAAAATACTCTTGGCATAGGAGTACTGCATGTTTCCCATTGTGAGTTAAAGGAATATGGAGACTTTCCCTATTTTTCTTTTGTTGTAGTAATTTATAGTATCTATTTAATGACGTAAATTTAGTGGAAGTAATTCAAAATTTAATTAATATTTAATTGTAGTTCCAGGTCTGTCTAAGCAGGCTAGCATGATTACTTGGTAGCCTTTCATTTCATAATGAAATATGGAAGAACAGGGAGTTACCATCTTTCATAGTTACTGAGAATTTTTAAAAAAATCTTAGATCAACCTCTAGGCCAAGTATATTTGATTTTTGCCTATGAGGATGTGTGATTTATCAGGGTTGGATCAGGCAAGTATCTTCCCTATAGGCAATTTTACTATATGCTATGTGGAAAATTGAAAAGAAAGGACTTATTTTGTTCCTGCTTTCACATCTAATTGGAGAAGCAATCAATGAATGAACTTACTAGAGAACTTTTACACAGCAACATATTAATTAATGCCACTTTAAATATTTGGTGATTGTTAGGTAGCAGAGAATTCTCTACATCCAGAAGAATTTATGGAGATAATAACTTTTGAGTTGAACTTTCAAGGCCGAGGGATGTGTAAAAGCTTTAGCTAAGTAGGCAAAAAGCATGCTTGATTATGAGTTGTAGAAATAGCAGCTTTAGTAAACTCTAACTCTTTTTCTGAGAATAATTAAGAAAATAAGGCTTTGGGCCTTAGTATCTTTAGGAACCATTCATCTGGCCTGTATTGGAGAAACTTTCTGAAGAGTCGAAGTATATGCCTTAGGGCACTGCAGCTCATAGTATATCAAGTGCTAGTCCCTGAATTGCTGCCTGTCTGTAAGGAGATAGTTAAACCATTGAAAGTAAATGTTTAGAGACTTGTGTTAGTATTTGATAACACTGTGATATTCAAATGTGCAGTCATTTTTCTAGTAATTCACTTTTATTTTACAAAATTATAGGACCCATAATGGATAGGAAAATTTTTTAAAAGGGATATTTTAAATTGATGTTTGAGAAGAAGCACTGATTATTTTTTCTTTTGTTTTCTACATTAGGAATACTTAATTTTATAGATAGAAAAAGAATCATTATTTAAGTTTTGTTAGAGGTGGGAGTTTATACTAGTGATTAATATGTGATGAAACCTTAATAACAAGATAGTTAAAGTAGTTAAGTAGAGCACTGGTACGAAAACAAAGACTTGGGCCAGGAACTGTGGCTCACGCCTGAGCCAGCGGGAGACCTCATTTCTAAAAATAGCTGGGTGTTGTGGCGGGCACCTGTAGTCTCCGCTACTTGGGAGCCTGAGGCAAGAGAATTGCTTGAGCCCAAGGGTTTGAAGTTGCTGTGAGCTGACAAAACAGCACTCTACCCTGGGAACAAAATGAGACTCTGTCTCAAAAAAAAAAAAAAAAAAATAAGACTTGACTGTGAATCTAAACAAGCAGTAAAAGTTTTGTTGACAATTCCTTTGGGAACAAAGTATATTTATAACAAAGGTAGGTGTTGAAATATATTCATAAATGAAGTGGTTCAGTGCTGTGATATTGTGGTAATGATTCTTGTGAAGCTGCGAATTTTGATATAGTGCCCAACCACATGTGATTGATATAAATCCTAGGCCAAATGAGAAATCTTCAAAATTTGTCTAGCATTCTTGGCTCCCCCTTTTTTACCTTTCTGGACTATTGCCCTTCTTTCCCTTTTTTATTCCTCTAGTCATTTTCTAATTCAGCTTCTCCCTCTCCCATTTATTAAAGCAAAAAAGGCTCTGGTAACCATCATTGACTTTTCTTTGGTTTACTTTAGTATGTTTCACTCAAAATGCAGCTTTGCCCAAACATTTGCGTTATATGTCTAACAGCAGAGATAATAGATTTTCACTTTTGTAGATGGTTTTGCACTTTAATAAACAAATTTAATTTCTTTGGTGTTAGGAGGCAAAGCCTTCTAAAGTATTGTTAATTTTTTCTGTTATTGAAATTAAAACTTTTTTTTAGGGTAATAGAAGTGATATCAAAGGGGTCTGGGTGGCTTACCTGCTCATGGCTTATTTGTGAGGATGTGTGGTTGGTGAAGGTCTGCTTATGTATTATTCTGCTTGAGAGAAAATTCACTAGCAGTAATTTTCTCTGCTTTCTTCCTTGTTTGAACTAGTTTGGGTCCTCCTTTGTGTACTGTTCTTTATCTTAAGAACATTTATCTCTACCATCTCTATTATTGATGATTATACATATTTTCTGATTAATTTGACATTTAAATATTTTCTTATAACATTTCTGTTCTAAAGTCTTTGAAAGGTGACTTTTATGTTATTTTCACTCTAGGCAATAAAATGTTGAATAACAAAGAAACTGGAGAGTGTTTATGTAATTCTTCAATGGAGAAAGATAAAGTAAGCCTGGAGAAATTAATAGGATTATAACACAGATGATTTAGAATGTAAATCTTTCTTAATCCTGCTAATAGTTAGGCCCTTTTGGCATAGTAAATCTAGTACTGATAGATGTTGATATAAGGAAAAATAAATAAAGATGTGGAGAAAATGGAGAAGATACTGAAAAATAACTGAAGTTTTAAAGGAAATTGTAGTCTATAACTGTAAAACAGTTGTTTTTAAGTTCTGTGTGTATGTTCTCAAAGAAATAATGTTTTATTTGGTGAATTACAGTCATTCGCATCAGTATTGTTCAGTAATATTTCTGTGAAATATTGTGTTTAGAATTCCATATGTATTTAGGACTGTACCTTTAGTGGAGCCACTGAACTTCCTTCCATTCGGCTCCACTTGCTAATCTGTGGGAATGTTTACTGTCTCAGCCTAACTCAGATGTTGGTGAGGTTTTAGGTTTAAAGCTACATATGGGTCCCTTATGGAAACTGGTGAAATTGTTGGGGTCCAAGTCCCTGAGGATAGGAGGAGCACCCTGTTTAGCTTACTCAGGGCCTGTTGGTGAATTTTATTTATTTATTTTAAAGATTTTATTTTATTTCTCCAGGTAGGAAGGCTTCCAAGTTGGAAATCTTATCAAAGTCTGACAGTAAATGATTGTTCAAAGTAATGGGTACAGCCTCTCGAACTCACGCTGCAATACACAGTAACCTTGAGGAACTGCTTCTCTTTCAAGAGAACACACAGTGTCAGTCTTTCTTTCAAGATGCCTCATCTTGTATTTTTTTTTTTTTTTGAGACAAAGTGTCATTTTGTTACCCTTGGAAGAATGCTGTGGCGTCACAGCTCATAGCAACCTCAAACTCTTGGGCTTAAGTGATTCTCTTGCCTCAGCTTCCCAAGTAGCTGTGACTGCAGGTGCCTGCCACAACGCTCAGCTATTTTGTTGTTGTTGTTGCAGTTATCATTGTTGTTTTAGCTGGCCCGGCCGGGTTCGAACCTGCCAGCCTGGGTGTATGTGGCTGGCGCTCTAACCACTGAGCTATGGGCACTGCCCCTCATCTCATATTTTGATTCTAGTTAAGAAACTTTCTGTTATAGGACACCCTCAACCAAGCCAAGGGAAGATCAGGCTGATACCAGCACATAGCATCACACATAGTTCCCTGTACAATCCTTTTCCATAGCCAGATTCATCTTGGTCAATTCAAAGTCTAATTTCTGCCCACCACAAACCCCTAGAGGTCAGGAGATGGAAGGTTGTATGTGTCTGCACGTGGTTCCCTTGAAGGCCCAGTGGTCACCCCTGTTTCAGTGTACATTCTGTACACTCTGACCACGCTCTAACTACACACACAGATGGATTCCAGGGATGTCACATTGCACTACACATGCAAACAGAAAACACTCCATAGACATCATGTCGTGAATTTTAATTTCTCTCAAGGAGCAAACAGTGAGAATAGTAATAACCTGGTAGTATTGAATAGTACTTAAGGCTTTCGGGTTTCAATTTGGATGTCAGGAAGTCAGAGTTGCATTCATATTTCTTCACTGATTATCTTCGTGTCTCTGACTTAATGAACTCTTTTCTTGATTCATTTGCAGAATACAAGTGAAAATACATCGTACCACCTATGTAGGATTGTTTTGATGACTAAATGGAATGTTATCTGGCACATTAATGCTTTATGAATGGTACTTCTTATTGGTATTAAATAATACATGGTGTTGGCCAAACCTTTCTAGCCTCACTTGGAAATTAACTGTTATTAAATAAATATCTCCTGTTAATACTTCTGGATCAGTCTGCGTTAAAATTGTCTACTGGAAAAGTGGTTCTGTAGCTGCTCTGAGGATATTTAACTTTTCTTTGAGATGTTCAGTCCTCTTCTTTATAGCCATTATTAATTTTCATTTTTTTTTTGAGACAGAGCCTCAAGCTGTCACCCTGGATAGAGTGCTGTGGCATCACAGCTCACAGCAACCTCCCATTCCTGGGCTCAAGCAAGTCTCTTGCCTCGGCCTCCCGAGTAGCTGGGACTACAGGCACCTGCCACAACGCCCGGCCATTTTTTGGTTGCAGCCATCATTGTCGTTTGGCGGGCCCAGGGTGGATTCGAACCTGCCAGCTCAGGTGTACGTGGCTGGCGCCTTAGCCCTTTGAGCCACAGGCGTATTAATTTTCTTAAACATTAATAATGTTTCAAATTTCAGATTTAGTGAAAATCCATCTAGGGGTTTCTTGTCATGGAGTGGCAGATAGAAACTTGATTTTGTTTGTGTGGATAATGACTTCCTCTGTTTGTTCTGGTAATATGGTAAACTTAAATAATTCTTTCATAAGTTACATGTTTTATATTTTATTATATCATTTAATTACCTCAATACTTCTTTTTTTTTTTTTTGAGACAGCGTCTCATTACGTTGTCCTCGGTAGAGTGTCATGGTGTCACTGCTCACAGCAACCTCAAACTCTTGGGCTTAAGCAGTTCTCTTACCTCAGCCTCCCAAGTAGCTGGGACTACAGGCCCCCCACCACAACACCCGGCTATTTTTTGGTTGCAGTTGTCATTGTTGTTTAGCTGGCCCAGACCAGGTTTGAACTTCCCAGCCCTGGAGTATGTGGTTGGTACCTGAACCACTGAGCTACAGGTGCCAAGCCAACAATTCTTTTTTTTAACCTCAACAATTTGGTAATATCCAATGTGATGAATAGTAATTTGTTTTTTATTTTTTTATTAGTAACTTTGAATAAACAAAGGACTGTCTTTGTTTTTATATAATATAATTTGAATATACTGTCATTTTTATTGCCAACAATTTGTGGCAATCAGATTCTTTTAGCAAATGGTTATGTGTTCTCTTTCTTTGCTTTTTAATTGGCAAACTTAAATGTTTTTCCTATTTATTTCTAGTTGGTTCATTTTCTAAAAATATGTAGGCAACATTAGATTGAAAACTTTGCTTGAAAATATGATAGTTCCTACAGAAAACAGTTACACTTTGAAAGAGTTTTTTCTTTCCTTGCTAAATAAAGAATACTCTAGGATTGTGTTGAGATAAAAATGTTCTTTGGAAAGAACAGATTAAGTTTTGTTATGAGAGGTTTGACCATGTACTTGTTGTAATTGGTACTTTGTGTGCAGTGACTGTTTTTATTGAACTAAGAAAGATTCGTTTAAATCCATGAGGAGGAGAATTTTGTTTTATTGATTTTAAGAAGAGCTCTTGTAAGAGATTTTGTTTTTGTAAGTACTTTCTTAGGTGTGTGGTACTGTGGTTTTGACACTTCACTGTATTTAAACATGTAAACTGAAATCTGGGTGTCTCTTATACACAAAATGGAATACTGTGGGCTGTATTCATCTAGTTTTTTAACTTTGGGGATTTTGAGTTAGTTCTTACATAATAATGGTAGTTGATCGTAATAAAACCATGATGTGCTTGTTTACCACCTGGATCTGTGAATTAATAGATCATTCTGAGATCACTGGCTTCTTTATTCTGGACATTTTATCTGCAGTGTATAGTAACTGGTATTGAGAACCTGGCATTAATGGTAGTGTTCATCCCTGCTTTCCTAGAAAGCACGTGTGGTGAATGAATTAGTAAAGACCAGTTTAGAATTCTCATCCACAAATTTGCTAGCTTGTGTTTAGGACATTTAAGCAAACACTGTAGTTTCTCCCAAGTCTATTTCATTCTCAAGATTTGTTCTTCTTGCATTATGAATATAGGAAAGGAGAACTTCTTTTCTTTCTTTAAAAAAAGTCTCTAGCTGTTTCTCATTGATTCCATCCATGCCAATTAGATTAAAAGAGATTGATTTATTTAGGAATTTGTATTTGGTCATCTCAGGTTTAGCTAGAATAATATTAAGATTATAATGTGTCAAGAAATATTATAGAATGTAGAATAGATTTCTTTGAATTGGAGACAGGATACCACGGTTGAGAGTGCAAGTGTTGGAGCCCGACATTATGTTTCTTGCTAATAGAGGCAAGTTATTTTAGCCTCTCTTGAGACTCACTTTTCTCGTCTATAAAGTTGGTGTAATGTTATAATAGATAATATCTCATAGAATTATGTGAGTTAAATACATTAATGGCTTGAAAGTGCTTGGCATAGTAGCTTGTGCTTGTCGAATGGTGGTTGTTAGTATAGTCTTCTATTGTTTATGATTTTTCAATTTTAAAATCTGTTTCTGAATATGTCCCCAGATCACTTTTCATTAACACCATCATAATTCAAATTCCAAGAATTACTAGGCCTAATTTCAAGATTGAATTTAATCAAGTATACGCGTAAATTAAACCAAAAGGGAACATTTTGCTTATAAGCCAAAAGGCATGTTGTTAGCTTGATGATTATTTTTGGTAAGAAACTAAAATTGATATAAACACTTTAATAATCATTACAGTTGTTAATTTATTGTGGAAATAATTTTCCTGGCTTAAAAAAACACCTCATTTTCACTCAAAATATTAAAATTACTTTGGTATGGTATTTTATTTTTTATATCTTATACGTGTTAAAATGATATAAGAAATTGCTGGTTGGTGTTCTGGTTCTTTAGAAATAAAATGTAGCCTTGCTCACATAGCAAGGATAATCCAACTGATTTTATTTTTGGTGGCACGAAATTCTCATGTAACGTTGAGAGTTTTGTTTTATGATAAGACTTTAAAAAGTAATTTAAAAATTTTACAGGGTACACGTGTTCTTTTTACATGGCTGAATTGTGTAATGGCTGACTTCAGGGATTTTAGTATGCTTGTCTCCAGAATAGAATACATTGTACCCAACAGATAAGTTTTTATCCCTCACCCTTCTCCTACCCATGTTGAGGTTTTTAAAACATAAGAGACTTTTGTAGGTTTTCTTTAAGTTATTTTGTTGATAATAGTTTTTAAAATGTATTTATATGTGTGTGTGTTTACGTCTGTAAATCATATTCTGCTGTATTTGATAACATTTAGATGAGTTTTAACTTAGTTGTTTCTTCTGTTTTCATCCTCTGGTATGACTTGTATATTGACTTCACAGATTAAAATGTGTTTATCACGTATGCATGTTTATTTGCTCATGAGGTTTTAAACAATGATGGTCTGTTTCTCTGTACCTACTTTAAATTGCTTTTAAAATTACTTTTTAAATTACTTTAAATTACCTTTATTTAAACTTAAACAATGAAAACATAAGGAACCTAATGTATTTTCATGGAAAGTCCACAGTTAGTAATAATGAATGGGGAGGATAAGTACAACATAGTCTTAGATTATGATTTTTGATGTTTAACTCTTCTACCCATGGAGGAAATTCCCTGGAGCCCAAGCAGTAGTGATTTGTATATCTGGATTTACTATTCTAAACAATTAGCTATATATAAGACTAACTTCTGATGGCCTTAAACAAAAGAAAAGAAAAGAAAAAAAATTAGCTATATAAGCCTTTAAAATCCAGATGTGTTGTGTTACACTCCTAATAGGTAACTTATGTATAGATAGATCCCTGTGTTAACAAATATATGGAAATTAGTTTGATTTTAAAAATTCAAATGTCTTTAACCAGTTTGGGGTTTATTTTTTCCCATTAATGGATTACAATCTTTTATTTAGTTCTCATAAGAATAAATATCAGAACATTTAATTAACTGAGAGAAGACCATGTGGAGTCAGAGGAGGATGTAAAACAAATGGAGGCTTATTTTGAAATAAATATGTAGTAAATCCTAGGCCAAAGGTTTCTCATCAGTGGACCTCAAACTCTTAAGTAGTGGTAGGATGTAGGTTTGCTGAGTTGTTACTGCAAAAGGTAATAAGCTCAAATATTCATTAAGCATTGTCTGAAGGGAGATATATTTCATATATGTGCACTAGTATTTTTCAAGTTTATGAAGATGTTCTGATTGATAAAATACAAATCACTTAAAAGTGTCGTTTAGACTATTGTTGTCAGAGTACAATTAGTGAAGTACAATTATGTTTTTTTGGTGTCGAAAGGTGGTTCTTGTAATTCAGGGCATTGGAAACTTTTTGTCCTGGGATAATAATTTTTTTTCTCCAGTTTACTATTGATGATTAGATTTTAATACAGTGTAATAATGTGCAAATGTTAATGTGAGGCATTTTGGAGATTTTACTGTTTTACAGTTACCAAAAGAGTTGTGCCAGTTATTGGATTGGTCTGTTACTTGGTAGCTTTAACTACATTTTTCTATACAAGCAGTGGTATTTATAGATTGTTTTTTAGCTTTTGAACTTTGTGGAGGAAGAGAATAGATTTTCTTGATCATTGTATTTTTAAGAAGAGCAGAGAAGCTTCTGAATGAATTGAAGAAATACGTGTGTGTGTATCTAGGTTTCAGGATTAAAACAGTTGTAAAATTAGTTTTTATTCTTTTTTTTTTTTTTTTTTGACGTAGTCTTAGACTGGTTAGGAATAACAATGGACTTCCCTTAGTTCTAAACCATTGGACATGCCTTTTATGGTATGGGGCAGAGATTTTTGAAAAATTAGGGCTTTGGGTGCTATGAGTGAGGATCTGACTGTTTAGGTCAAGTTTCAAAGAGTAAGAAGCTGGAAGGAGTTGGGGTGTTCTTTTAAACTCCTACCACTTTTAATTTTGGGGAATGGCTCCGATTTCTGTTTGCACCCCTTGTTTCTTCTCTAGGTCACCACCATTTGCAGCCTGGGTAACTTCTTTTGAAAGGCAGACTCTCAGGCCTCACTCTGGGCCCACTGAACAGAATCTTTAACAAGGTTCTCAGAAGAATTATGTGTTCATTTTACTTTGAGAAGTGCTACTCAAGAATGTTTCGCAAACTTTCTCTTGTTTTATTTTATTTTTTTTTGAAGACAGAGTCTCATTGCATTGCCCTCGGTAGAGTGCTGTGACGTTACAGCTCACAGCAGCCTCAAACTCTTGGGCTTAAGCGATTCTCTTGCCTCAACCTCCCAAGTAGTTGGAACTACAGGCGCCCACCACAATGCCTGGCTATTTTTTTGTTATAGTTGGTGGTGGTGTTTAGCAGGCCCGGGCTGGATTCGAACCTGCCAGCCCTGGTATACGTGGCTGGTGCCCTAGCCACTGAGCTGCAGGTGCCAAGCTCCTTTGCTTTATTCTTGAAAACAAGTCCTAAGGTGCTTTTTTAAAAATAATAAAAAATCTCAATAAAAAGATAAAACAGAAGTATTTCATCTTTAAGTGTTGTTCATTTAGATTTTGTGAAGAAAAAGAAATATCAGTCACTTCTGTGATGAACTGAGACTTAAAAGTTGTATATATTAAAAGACAGGAAAAAAAAAACAGGCTGTGCTGGGTATCTTACCACAGAATAAAGAAATTAGGAATTTTGGTGTAGAGTGTTGACTTGGTAGGGTAGAACATAAAAACTGGTTGTCAATAGGCTATGCATTTAAAAACAATTTTCTTTTAATAGAGATAGGATCTTGGTCTGTCACCCAGGCTGGAGTGCAGTGGCACAGTCACAGCTCACTGGTCTGAAGTGGTCGTCTGCCTCAGCCTCCACAGTAGCTGTGACCACAGGCATGTGGGTATCCTGCTGACTTTATTTTGTACAGATGAGGTCCTTATGTTGCCTAGGCTGGTCTCAAACTCCCAGGTTCAAATGATCCTCTCACCTCAGCCTCCCAAAGGGCTGGGATTAAGCTATAATGCTAGCCTGATAAAGCATTTTAAAATGTTTCCCACTTTATAATAACCAGCAGGATGGGACTGGTTCTGGGTGTCAAGAATAGAAGAACAATAAGGGAATTTGCTTTTTTTCCCCCGGGGCCATTGCATTCTTTTTTGTTATGTTATTTTTTCTTATGTCTTTTTTCTACTTTTTTTTTCTTTGACCAGTTTACCCTGGCAGATATTAAATTCTTAAGGATTTCTGGAAGCTAAGGGAAAGAGAAGAGGGGTTGTTGCTTTCATGTGCTCTGGAGAAGGGGCTTGGATCTTGTATAACTTAGAAATCTTTATTATAAGTAAACATTTCCCATAAAATTTTGTTTGCTCCTTCTATTTCCTCATCTTCCATTTGACTTCTGCTTTTAATCACCTTAATCATAATTGTTTTTAACCTACCAAATTTTTCCCCATCAGGCCATAGCGGTCTGTTTCTATTTACTGGCCTCTAGTTCACAGCCTTCTTCCCAGACTAGTGATTCTTAGCCAGGGGCATTGTGTTCTTCCACTCCCAGAGGACATTTGGCAGTATTTGGAGACATTTTTGGTTGGCCAGTGGGAGGTGGTAAATAACTCCACTGCTGGTATTTAGTGGGAAGGACCAAGGGTGCTGCTCAACACTCTGAAATGCCCATAAGTATCCGAAGTCTACAGTGCTGAGGTTGAGAAACCTTTACCTAGACTACTGCAGAGTCTAGTAATTGGCCTGTTTCCAGCTTTACTCCCCTTTTCCCTAGTTCTTTCTCCACACTGCCATGGAACTTCCTGTCTAAAACACAAATTTGATTATTGTCATTTCCCATTTCCAAGCTTTCATGAGTTCCCTTTTGCCCATGGAATTGCCTGTTTCCAGTTTAATCCCCCTTTTCCTAATTCTGTCTCCACACTGTCATGGAACTACGTCCTTTTTTTTTTTTTTGAGAAAGTCTCACTGTGTTGCCCTCGGCATCACAGCTCACAGCAACCTCAAACTTTTGGCTTCATGAGATTCTTTCGCCTCAGCCTCCCAAGTAGCTGGGACTACAGGTGCCTGTCACAACACCCAGCTATTTTTTGTTGCATTTGTCATTGTTGTTTAGCTGGCCCAGGCCAGGTTCAAACCCTCCAGTCTTGGTGTATGTGGCTGGCTGGCTCTGTAACCACTGTGCTACGGGTGCTGAGCCGGAATTTCCCTTCTAAAACACAAATTTGATTTTGTCATTTCCTGTTAACAAACCTTTCTCCCTTTTGCCAATGGAATGATGCTCCCTGCCATAGCACAAAAAGCAGTTAATTTCTTTTTTTTTTTGAGAGAGAGAGCCTCAAGCTGTCACCCTGGATAGAGTGCTGTGGCATTACAACTCACAGCAACCTCCAATTCCTGGGTTTGCGAGTCTCCTGCCTCTGCCTCCCAAGTAGCTGGGACTGCAGGCACCAGCCACAACGCCTGGCCATTTTTTGGTTGCAGCCGTCATTGTTGTTTGGCGGGCCCAGGGTGGATTCGAACCTGCCAGCTCAGGTGTACATGGCTGGCGCCTTAGCCCGCTGAGCCACAGGCACCGAGCCATCAATTTCTTTTTTAGTACTTTCAAGCTTCATCTTTTGTTCTCAAGTTGGACCCTCTACTGTTGGTGGACTAAATAAATACTTGGGGTTTTCCCCAAATACCACAGTACTCTTATCCCTCTGCATTTACTTTTTTCACCATCATGCTTTCTATTGCCTCTTTTCAGGTGTCATCTTGTATTCTGTTTCTTTCAGTGCTACTTTAAATGGTATTGATACTGTAGATCTTCTCACCTCACCATGTAGAAGGTTTTACGTTTGGATGAGAGTTTAATCTCTGGCTATGTATTGAAAAAGCTTTATATATACATACATAATATAGAAAAACTTCATTTATAACCCTACATGTTTGGAGAGCTCTTCTTAAGAAGAAAGGCCTTGGGCTAGTTAACAGATACTTGGGGTATAGGGTGAAGGGAGAAGAATGATAAATTCCCATTTGGAAAAATAAGAAACAGTTGTATAATGTTTCCTTGTTGAGGAGGGAGGGTGTTACATTGGATGTATTTAAAACCTTTTTTTCTGTCTTTAATACACTGTTATATAGAAAATAAATTGTACTGAGTGAGTCAAAAGTGATTCAATTTGTGAAAGATACAAATTACAGAAGAGCATTTAAAGCAATGATTTTTCTCTCATTCAGATTTATGACTAGAATTTAGATGTTCTTGTTAAGACTTACTTGACAGGTTGTAATTTTAAGTAAACATTCTTTGATGTGTTGAACTTTTTTTTTAAATATAGCCCATGTCATAGAAGCCTTGTAAAGATAATCTTTAGCCCAGAAATTTTCTAAAAGACAAATTTAAAATTAGTGAATGCTTAATTAATATTATGTTTTTCTTACTATATGTCAAACTTTTTATAGTTGTCTACTTGAACACAAAAACATACGAGTTTAATCTTATATTTTTTCCAAAAAGTTATGTTACTAGATAAAACTTGCTTTAAAATTCTCTCACTTGGCTCAGCACCTGTAGCTCAAGTGGCTAGGTTGCCAGTCACATACACCGGAGCTCGCGGGTTTGAATCCAGCTTGGGTCTGCAAAACAACAATGACAACTGCAACAAAAAGTAGCCGGGTGTTTTGGTGGGTGCCTGTGGTCCCAGCTACTTGGGAGGCTCAGGCAGGAGAATCACTTAAGAGTGATTCTTAGTCTCTTAATCTCTTAAGCCCAAGAGTGGGAAGTTGTTGTGAGCTGTGATACCACGGCACTGTACCCAGGGCGACAGCTTGAGACTCTGTCTCAAAAATAAAAAATAAATAAAATAAAATTCTCTCACTTATCATCTGGTTCCGTGGCATATACCATGAAGAGTACATTATTTCTTGTAATCTATAAAAGTTCTTCTGATATAGACAGAGTAACTAGATTGGTCCAATATTTCATAAAGGTGGAAATATTTTGTCTCAAAATAATTTAGTTTCATAAAAGTCTATATACACTGTTATAATTATTATATAGGAAGCATTGCCTTCCTTAACGTAAGTTTAATTATTTTTGTCCTCTTTAAATCAAGGACAATATAGCAGAAGTCCATCTGTGGATTTGATAATCTAATTTGCATAGAATAATTTTCATAAGCGTTGTTTGCAAGGCTTTCGAAATTTAGAAATCAGTTGTTTTCCTCAAATTGGTTCTTTTTAATACTAGACAATTTTATTCATTTATTTATTTATTTTGCAGTTTTTGGCTGGGTCTGGGTTTGAACTTGCTACCTCCGGCATATGGGGCCGGTGCCCTACTCCTTTGAGCTACAGGCGCCATCCCTATACAATTTTTTAAAAATATGTGTCTGGGTATGGTATATATATTTTTGAGGAAAATTTTAATTGTTTGTTTCAGCAGTCTTATTATACCTCATGACAGAACAATGAGTAAACATAGATTTTCTTATTGCAGGTTTTAAGTTAGGTATCTTCGCAAGCATGGATTTATTGAAGGAAAAAAGATCTACAGAATTCTCTTTAAGATGCAATATAGTGCAAATTTACTGTAGTTAAGAGAAATAAGATGGTGGAAACTATCATTAATGTTTACATATAAAAGTCCAGCTACACACTATTAAGATGGTTTACTAACTTTCTTATAATGTAAGCCACACTAATGTATTTATGATTTTATCGGGCAATTTGTTCAATATTAAACTGTTTATATTACTGAGATTTAAAAGACTAATGAAATTTGTATGGTTATTGTTGTTTTAGTCTGAAATTATTCTTTTCATTGACGAGCTTAGATTGAATTGCCTGGTAAGATCCAGGGATCTGTACTCTAGCTTAATTTGCATAAACTTAAAAGTCTTCTAAAAATTCATTTCTTGGGGATCAGGTGCTGCTTTTAAGAGGGGGTAGTTTTCAGTAGAAAATAAAGTTGCAAGATGAACTGAAAAAGATATAGTTTAGAGAACTTTTTTATCTGTATTTTGTGCCCTTGAAGCCATTTCTTCATATTACAGTGAGAATAGGTAAGTGACAGCCAAAAAAATTTTGCAAAGAGTTTACTAACAAGTTAATTTCTGTTCATTGAATAAAGTCAGATTATAGTGTATTTCTTTGAAACATCTGTTGCTTGATGTAATATTATTGTTCAACCTATTAAGGACTGTGGGTTATTTTGGAAGTGTGGGTTTGGTGTGGGGATGGGAGTTGGGTGGTGGTAAAAATATTAGAGGGAGTGTTTTAGAAATTTTGCTTGTTTACTATTCCACGAATCCCAATATCTTCAGTATGTTAGTTATGTTAGTTTAGATTAGCGTGGGGGATGTTAGGAGTGGCCTGGTTTCTTTCCTTCTTTTTCCTAGCCAAGAAAGTATCGCCTGGGGATGCTGGAGGAGAGGCTAGTTCCGATGGGATCAAAGGCACGAAAAGCAAAGAACCCTATTGGCTGCCTTGCTGACAGGTGTAAATCAGGAGTACCCATCAATATGGTTTGGTGGAACAGAGTGACAGAAAACAATTTACAGGTAAAAATAATTTTTATTAGACATTTTTTGAAAAAGTGAATGTGTTGGCTGCTTTCTGTGTCTGTGTGGGGTGGTGGGTGTGATAAGATTGGATGGCTTAGCTGTTATACTTAGGTGATTTAAAATTTCTTTTTTAATCAAAGTAAGATTAGTGGCCCAATACCAATTAAATAATTTTTCTTTAGTGGCCTTTTGAACTTTCAATGGTTATAGTATATTTTCTTTTCTTCTTTTTAATTTAGTTTTTTTTTTTTTTCAATTGTGTTAACCTTTGAGTTCAATTCTTTTTGATATGTAGAGTTAGGGTACTACATTCATAAATCATGTGAAATTTGTTATAGAAAGTCCCATTTATTTGGAATCTGAACAATGACAAGCTCTGTATCTTGTCTTTTTTACATTTTTACTAGGAAATAAAAATTGTTTGTAAACAAACTTGTCAAGGATTTGCTCTAAAACCAACATCACTAGTATGTTGTGACAAGGTTATTACAGATATATTTCAGTCTTTGTCTTTGCCATTACTTATCAATACTGAGTAATGCAAATGAGTTTTTATAACTCAAGGGCTAGTTTCTGTATGAGATTTTGAAGTCCCTACAAAATAATTAATATTCCATTTTAATTTAGATTATAATTATTACATTTTCATTTTTGAAAAATTCATAATTATTTTATAATGTAATTTTATTAATTAAAATTTCATTTTAGCCAGAGGTAGAGTATGTTTCCTCCTAAAATTTGAGTAAATTAGAATTTAAAATATATTCCTATTCTGATGCCAAAAAGAAAAAAAAATAGAATAAATTATAATCCTAGTTCAAGTCTAATCCCACGTGTATGTGTGTATATACCATGCACAGAAAAGTTATAACAAATTTACCAACTTGGTTTTATTTCTGTCTCCTTACTTTACATTATAAATAGGTCCCACAGTATTTTATTACGTTGAAAACAAAATGTGACAGGATTGGATGTTGCCTTGGGCATGGGAATAAAGAAATTATTCCAAAAATAAATATGAAAATGTGCTGTTTGCTTCAACTGAAACTTTTATAGTTTTTCTAAAGCTAAGGAAAAACTGGGGGGTTCCACAGATCAGATATTTAAAATTTCATTGGCAAATTTTGGTATGTCAATTATGGTGTAGCATAAAATATCATTGGTTGGTATAAGAATTTGTGCTAGAGTTAATGCTTTTAAACATTAAAACAGGTAGTAATATGCACTAATGTGTGTTGAAAAATTGAACCAGTGTCATCTGAACCTAATATTTTAAAACTGTTATTGTATGCTTCAAGTAGTTCTTTTCCTTTCAGGACATAAAGAATTTTGTACTCCAAATTTAGAGAACTTTATAAGCTCTAAAATGTTAGACATTGGCAGTCACATGATGAAGTATTGAAAATTGCCATCTAGTCTACCTTACTGTCCTGCGGATTCCTAAACTGGGGACTTGAAGTGGTTTAGGCAGAGCATAGAGTATGTCAATATATATTATTAGAGTTTTTAATTTTTTTTTTTGTAAGAGGAAAATAATTTTTATAAATCTGTTCTATACCAATTTTTTTTGGGGGGGGACGTATGATCCTTACCTTTTAATATTATTTTATATGTTTTATACATAGCCAGATATTTTCATATTTCCTGTTCCATTTGTTTCCTTTCCTTTAAAACTTCGTAGGTCCTCTCAATCTTTTCTTTCTTTTTTTTTTTTTTAAGACAGAGTCTTTACTCTGTTGCCCTGGGTAGAGGATGGTGGTGTCAGCCTTGCTTCCAGCAGCCTCAAACTCTTGGGCTCAAGTGATCCTCCTGCCTTAGCTTCCAGAGTAGCTGGGACTCTAGGGGTGCACTACCACGCCCAGCTAATTTTTTATTTTTAGTAGAGACAGGGTCTTGCTTTTACTGGGGCTGGTCTTGAACTCCTGGCCTGAAGGGATCCTCCCATCTCAGACTCCCGGAGTGCTATGATTACAACTGTGAGTCACTTTGCCTGGCCTGGCCTCTCAATCTTAGGGCCATATTCTTTGTAAAGCTATATAATTATAGCTGTGTTTCTTAAATGGTTATCTTGTATGAGGAACTGTATTTAGCTCTTTACATATATTGTCTTTTGATCTTCCTAATAGCTTATTGGATAAATAATTACTTTACATAATTCTTTAAATCAAGAAACATCTTTAGGGAAGCTAAAGTAACAATTAGGTTGAACAGTCAGCATAGGAGCAGAAATTTGAACACACATTTATCAGACTCAGAATCTCTTCACTTCTGTGTAATATAGCTCTAGTTAACTGTTTTAATTAGCTGGTTAACTGAAGTTGTGTAGAACTACTTTTTTGAGGATGAGAGTGCATACATATTTTGAAGAAAATGTGCTGTAACTTACGCGTAACTGCAGCATTTGTAAGGTCAATCCTGTTTCCTTGTGATTCATCTTTTTCTCAGTGATACTTAACCACCTTTTTGGAGCTTTAAAACATTTCTTTATATTCATTTCTTAATCTTGACCTAACATCTTAGGCCTTTTTCACTTCTGAAAACAAAAGAAAATTAACCATTAACCCACAAAAAACTTAACAACAAAATCATCTGAGTTTTTGAACTCAGTGATGAAATAGAGTCATTCATATTGCCTTTATTCTATAGTGCTGGATTTCTTTCAAGAGGCTCTTGATTCTAAACCTTTTACTATTTAGTAATCTTTTAATTTATTTTCTACTAAGAACCTCCTGACATGAAAGAGCCTGGCTACCAAACATAAAATGTATAAAACTGATTCATGGTCTTATTTTAAAATGTGTATGTAGTAGAAAAGTAAGGAAACTTAATATATATTTTTTCCTAGTCTGTTACAGCTTTGTAGAGGGTAAATTTACTCTTAATAGGTGTTTGAAAGGTTGATAATACTCCTCTGGTCTCCATTACTGTGTTTATAAATTCCCCAGTTGAAGACCTTTGATAGTTTCTACTCTTCTCTCATTTCTTAACTACCCATTTATTCCTTAAATATCTGCAGTTGAGTGTCACCAAAGTTTTATTGAAACTGCTCTCAAATTTTGTTAGAGATCTTAATTGCCAAACCCAGCAGTTTTGCCTAGTATTTAACACTGCTGGCTACGTTTTTATTTGTGAAACTCTTTCCTCTTTGCACTCTTAACTCTGTCCTTGTGAACTCGGGTTGGAGTTCTTTGCTTGTTCTTTGCTTTTCCTTGTATGTTTGTGATTCCTAAAACTTATTTCTGTTAGACCTGTTATCTGAGTTCAAGATCTAGATTTTTTATGCCTTCTGATACTTTTGCATGTAGGTAGATACATACCTCTCTCATTGCAAATCTGAGTAGTCTAAAACTCAATATATTTTTCTATTCTCCAGATCTAGTACTTAAATCCCTTCTTCAGGTAATGGTGTTATCATCTTCCCAGTCACTGAGATTAAATATAACTTCCCTGTCATCTCCTACATTCTGCCACTTGTCATGAAAACTACTGAGGTGTGACTCATTAATTGAAAGCCAATATACTAAGCAGTATATATTTGCTATTGTAATAAGTCTTTATAACAGTAGTTGCATATTATCATAACTTGACAAATAGGGAAATTGTGCTTTAGAAAAGCTTAATTCTAGTAAGTGGTACAGCTGAGATTCACGCCAAGATCTATTGACCTCTAAATCCTGAAATTTATCTACTGTCCGCCTCTAATCTCTTTTCTTTAAAAATCTGTAGTATCTTACCCTTCTTTATGATAATTTAATTCCTTATATGTATACATCTTCTGAATAGTTTTTGTCAAATCCTTTTAAGATCTGTCTTAGCTTTCTGGGCATATCTCTTCATATCCGTTCACATATACCGCATTCGAATGATAAAGGATCATTTGTATTGTGTATTAATTGTCATGTCTCCATACTATTGCTAACCGAGCCTGAAAAAAAATACTGTGCCTTTTCCTTCAAGAGATGGCTCAAATGCTACCTTCTCTGAATACTTAACTTAAACATTAGGAGTGGAGAGTGAAATACACACATACACACAAACTACTATTTCCACTATTCTTCATGTTGGAAGGTTATTTTACTCTGTTTTGTGTTAAATTTGTTCACTCATTTTCTGTGAGATTATGAATATTTGAACCTAAGCATGCGTTCATTATTTTTGTATGCTGAAGGTATTGTGCTTGTTTTTAAATGTTACTTTTTAATTTTCTTTTATTTGATAATATATATAATTTGTGATAATTGATTCTAAGACTTTTCTATATTATACATAGGTCTTTTGGAGTTTATAGCTGTCATATGTTATCCCTGCTTAGTTTCGCTACTGCAACTCGCTGAGAACATACAGTGCTGATTTCAATCTTCTGAGTCTGGTAGTCGTCTTAATTACTTCTTCACAGTATAGTTTAGTGACAGAACTTCTCTGTTTTATATTTTTCTTACAATCTCAGCCTAAACACCAAGCAGAGGGTAGATGGAAGGTCACCTGAGATGCTACATCAGCAGCACTTTATTTCACCTAAGTGCATATTCACTTTGATTTTTCCTTCAATCTCTGCCTAGGATGATCATCCTCACTCTTCTTAACGAGTCTCTATGTGTGAGTTCAACATTTTCCATTTGTTCTCTGATTACACAGTTCAGTTGCTATTGCTTGGGACTGAAATATTTTATCCTTTCCCTGAAGAATTGTGAGAATTCAAATTTCCAAGCACAGAATAGGTATTAAATAAATGTCCATTCTTCTGATTTTACCTTACCTCCTAAAATTTATCTTTGTTTATAATTATTTAGGGTACAGTTTATGGTTATTCATATGTGCCTGTATGATGGTTTTATAAAATGGGACAGTGACACTTGATTTCTTTTAGGGGCTTATATTTTAACGCTAACTTATTAGAATATCTTCAAAAACATGCCTTTTTTAAGGGGATAACTTACTATGCTTCTCCATGTAAACAATAGGTGTCAACTTAAGTGAAAAGATGTGCAAAATTCATGATTTCATAAATTTCTCCTGGTGTTCCAGGTTATTATTTACCTAAAAGTAATGTTATATAAAATGGTGTTCATTTTCTTTCAGACCTTTGAATATAGTGGGGTCGCAAACCATAAATTGTGTTGTTGGTTTAGCTTCCTTAGCAAGGTGTTAAAATGAATGAGAGCTTTTGGATATATCAGGGATCCATCTGACTTCATTATCTTCTTGTCAACATTTCCTTTGATGCTGTTTCCCCCCCCTTGTAGTCTTATTAAATGGCATTTCCCATAAGAAGTGTTTAATTATAAGATAAAACATTAAAATCTCTTGGTCCACAAATTCTCTTGTGAATTCTACTTTCTATTGCTGGTGCTTTTAAGATCTCAGGGAAGTTTTAAAACTCACTAGATACACTTCAGTCCTTAGTTACTCACAGGGTTTAGGTGTTACTTAAGGTGATTTAGTCACTAGGGCCCAGGAAATCAGATAATTTAGGCTCTTGATGGAATGGATTGGCGTTTATAAAAGTGAAGAAGCTTCAGCCTGTCTACTTAGGGTTTCTTGGGACTTGAAAAGTTGTAGAACAATGGCACAGTGTTTCTGCTTCTCACCTCAGCCAAACCTTCAGTGTTCTCAAACCTACTTAACCCTCACTGTTTGGGGGATGGCCTTGTATTCTTCAGTAGGGAAGGGAAAAAGGCTGAGAATTATTTGCCTCGTGTATCATCACCTTTCTGCCTAGTTCCAAAATTTTCATTTTTAGTCTTGTTTTCTTTCTGTCTCAAATAGGTGTTCCTTTACTACGTGCCCTAGAACCCATCTTTATTCCTTCTAGAAATTTATTCCTTCACTTATCTCTTCCTTTATTTTGGGTTCTTCCTCCTAGTTTATGAACGTGACATCTTTAAGTCTCTCCTATTACTTGGTGAACCCGGGAACACAGAATGCTACCCGAGGAAAAGGACATGTGGGAAACTACAGTATAGTTTGGGAAACAGTTTCTGCTTATTGTGGCTACTTTTCCACCTTTTATTCATCCATTAATCCTCAGTATTTTTACTACTCAGTTGAAACTGTTTTTTGATAAGGTTGCCTAACTGTCAAAATTAATGACATTCTTCTTACTTGACCTCTGTTGCAAGTAACAGTTGATCACTCCCCTTTCCTTGAAACTTTGGTTCTCTTAGCTTTTATACTGCTCATTATTAGTCTTTTTTGAAGACCTTTTTTCCTTTGCCCTGCCTTCAGGAATTCTCCCAAGCCGTCATTGACTCATCTGTTTTATTCCTCAAAATGCACTTTGAGGATCTCAGACGTTTTCATTATTTCACCTGCTCCCTATTCACATTTAACTCCCAGATATTTTTTTCCCCCTACCAGTCCTCTGCACTGACTTTAAGTATTATATTTCTAGCTTCTTCTGAACAGATCTTAGTCTCTTTGGCATTGACTTCAAATTCATTCTGTCTAAAATGAGCCCCATATATTTTCCTTCCAAATCTGGTTTTTATTCATACATACCTATACATGCCCACTCATTAACAGTATACCCACCATCTATCTTGGGATAGAATTGTGAGAATCTCACCATCTATCTTGGGATTGATACCACTCAGTGTATAATCTGTGAATTCTTTTTGATTCTTCTCTCTTCCTTATCTGCCCTATCCCATCAGCCACTAAGATCTGTTGCTCATATGACTTTGAAATTGACTTCACTCTTACTGTTACTGAGTTATAATGTAGGTCCACCTTTATCTCTTACTTGGACTATGTAAAGAAATCTTAAAATATGTTAGATTTAATCATTAAAAATGGCAGGATTCTTGGTTAGGAAGAATATTGCTAAGCAAATTTTTCTACCTACTGTAGATTGTGATAAATGGGTTTTATTAATAGTATTCATATAGCTGTGGATAGTAGATGTACATAGAGAGAGAAGATAATTGTAGCTATATAAAGTTGTTCTTGCCTCTTTGGAATACTGTGATAGTTTCACTTTCCTTGACTGTTTACTGACTAAATGGATATTTTTACTCCTTTTAGGGAAAATGATATTAGGGGTAAGCTAGGTGGTATGCCTTGTGACTGTTACTGATTATTATTATTGAAGTACTTTGACATGTAAATTACTTCAGATTCTTTTGAGTACAGATTGAATATCCCTTATTCCAAATGCTTGGGACATAGCTGGGCTTTGTGGCTGGCGCCTATGGTCCCAGCTACTTGGGAGGCTGAGGCCAGAGAATTGCTTAAGCCCAAGAGTTTGAGGTTGCTGTGAGCTGTGACGCCATGGCACTCTACCGAGCGACAGCTTGAGACTCTGTCTCAAAAAACAAAACAAAACAAAAAACAAAAAAAATGCTTGGGAGTCTTAAGTGTTTCAGATTTTGAATTTTTTTTGTGTGTGTGGGAGGTGCTTTGGAATATATCCATGCACCTGCTGGTTGAGCATCCCAAATCCAGAAATCCATGGTCTGAAATTTTAGAATGAGCATTTCCTTTGAGTGTCATGTCACAGTTCAAAAAGATCTTGATTTTGGAGTATTTGGGACTTGAGATTTTTGGATTAGGGTTATTCATTTGTAACAGATGAGCAAGCAGTTCACCTGTTTCATTTCCATGGTTTTGTTCTTTGGGTACCATCATTAGGATGGAGTTTTTTTTGTTTTTTGTTTTTTTTTTGTTTTTTTTTTGTAGAGACAGAGTCTCACTCTATCGCCCTCAGTAGAGTACTGTGGAGTCATAGTTCCCAGCAACCTCCAGCTTTTGGGCTTAGGCGATTCTCTTGCCTCAGCCTCCCGAGTAGCTGGGACTACAGGCGCCTGCCACAACGCCCGGCTATTTTTTGATGCAGTTTGGCCGGGGCCGGGTTTGAACCTGCCACCCTCGGTATGTGGGGCCGGCGCCCTACTTGCTGAGCCCCAGGCGCCGCCCTCCATGGTTTTGTTCTTAAATGTCTTTTAACATCCAAATATAGATTTTCCTTTTTTATATGCATTGATTCTAGTGATCTCAATTTAGATGGTTGTTTATTTCATGTGAATTCTTATGATAATCTCATTCCTGTGATTCAGTGATGATAAGCTAATGAAAAAGGGACTGTAGTGTAAATGATTTCATAACTAACAAAAAGTTAGTTAAAAGTTTTTTAGGCCAGGTGCAGTGGCTCACGTCTGTAATCCTGTCACTTTGGAGGCTGTGGTGGGTGGATTGCTTGAGCTCAGGAGTTAGAGACCAGTCTGAGCAAGAGCAAGAACCCATCTCTAAAAACAAAAATAGCCTAGCATTGTGGTGGGCTCCTGTAGTCCCAGCTACTTGGGAGGTTGAGGCAAGAGAATCAGTTGAGCCCAAGAGTTGGAGGTTACTGTGAGTTATTGACATCACGGCACTCTACCAAGGGTAGCGAAGTGAAACTCTGTGTCCAAAAAAAAAAAAATTTTTTTTAAATGTTATTGTCTCTTAGTATCTTTGTGATGTGGGTTTCCTAGAACACCTCTACCTCCAAACCAGAATTCACAGATGCTCGTAATACAGGATGTCCATAAAGTTTGTGTGCAATTGAAATTAGTTGTCTTTTTTAAATTGCATATGAACTTTATGGACACCCTGCATATGCATAACTTAGGCACATCCGCTACTATACACAATATGTAAATGCTATGTAACTAGCTGTTATACTGTATTGTTTCTATTTTTTTTTTTTTTTTTTTTTTTTTTTTTGCAGTTTTTGGCCGGGGCTGGGTTTGAACCAGCCACCTCCAGCATATGGGGCCAGCGCCTTACTCCTTTGAGCCACAGGCACTGCCCTCTATTTTTTAATTTTTATTTTATTTATTTATTTATTTATTTTTGGAGACAGAGTTTCACTGTGTCACCCTCAGTAGAGTGCTGGTGTGTCACAGCTCACAGCAACCTCAAATTCTTGGGCTTAAGCCATTCTCTTGCCTCTGCCTCCCAAGTAGCTGGGACTACAGGCGCCCGCCACAACGCCTGGCCATTTTTTGATTGCAACCGTCATTGTTGTTTGGCGGGCCCGGGCTGGATTCAAACCCACCAGCTCAGGTGTACTTGGCTGGCGCCTTAGCCTGTTGAGCCACAGGCGCCGAGCCAATCAATCTACATTTCGTGTGTGTGTGTGTTTTAAAGAGATGAGGTTTCTCTGTGTTGCCCAGGCTTGAGTGTAGTGCTGTGATCACAGCTCACCGTAGCCTCAAACTTCTGGACTCAAGCAATCCTCCCACCTCAGTCTCCAGAGTAGCTTGGACTACAGGTGTGTGTCACTATATCCAGCTAAGTTTTTTATTTTTTTGTACAGATAGTGTCTCAATATGTTGCTCAGTCTGTTATCCATCTCTTGGGCTCAAGCAGTTCTCTCACCTTAATCTCCTAAAGTGTTGGGATGAGAGACGTGAGCCACCATGCCTGTCCTTAATCCACGTAAGTTTTAACAGGTCACATTACTATATGGAATAACCCACTTGACCAGATCTGTACTGCTAGATATTTTTTTTATTTCCTTTTTAAAAAAATGCTCTTAATATTTTCTACTTGTTCTATTTGTCTCCTTAACTTTAATTCCTAGATGTGGGTTTTCTAGCTCAAAGGATATGCTGATTTTTCATTTTGATACCTGTTATCAAACTGTTCTCAAAAGGGTAGATCAGGAGATTATTATAAATATTTATAGTATTACCCATTTCTGACAAAGTTTGTAAAGGGTGACCTGACCAATATCTTGGGAAATTTAGGTTCCTATAGCATCAAACTGTTATATACAGAGAATTACTTTATGCTGAGCTCATGAAAAATTTTTTATTTTGTTCTAGTATAACATAAAGCTCATTATTTGGCAATCTCCAACATATATATACTACTTTTCTCCTATTTTTGTTTTAGTCAAGTTACAAATAGAATATCTGTTTAGAAGAATACTAATGTGAATCCTTTGGAAATATTAGTAATCAGATTTCTCACCTTCTTTCCACCAATTTTATCTGATTTAGAAAATCTTATTTCCTTTATTGGGCTCTTCAGTCAAAGGGTTCTGTTTGCTTCAGGAGATTTATAAACTATAATAATAGACTAAACTTGACTATAGTAATAGCATTTACATACTACTTTATAAGGTGAAACTTGACTGGCTTAAAATAGATATTTCTAAATAGCCCAAAGTTTAAGAATATTTTGATTGTAAATTGGCCATGTTTAAATAATGCTTGAAATAAGGGGAAATTAAAATTTTTTAAAATCTTGTAGAAATATAAAGTTGGAGGTTCTTATTATAGCTATTTCACTTCTCCTTTTCATCTCACTCTGTTCCTTTTTATTCCGTGTTTATTAACACGGAAGACTAATAAGAATAGGTCTGAATAGGGCTACTCTTTATGTCCATGGGTTTTGATTTTTTTAATGCATTTTTAGATTGTTCTAGTAAGGCGGAAGAATTTCTGTCTTTCTTCCTCATTGCTAGAACCCCTTCTCTACTGTTTCAATAATTCTTGACTCTTTGCTCTTGCCAAGACACACACACACACCTACACATCCCTACTTTGGGCACAAATCCTTTATATTAGTCCCAACTTACTCCATTGTCACCCCAAAGAGAGAAAAAAAGTGGTAAAGATGGAAGATTGAAGTCTCTGGTTTTGGGAAAAAAAATAGGTAAAAGAAGGATTAATATTAATTATCAGCATTTTATCTCCTATAATAATAATTATTATTCATATTTTTATAATTTTAGTAATTGAACAATTTTAAATATTTATGTAATTATAATTTTAATAATGTCTCCTATAATAATTATTATTAATTATTATTATTTTTAAAATAATTGGCTTACTTTAGCCAAAGGTAGCGGAGACCTTATCAGTTCTAATTTGATTTCAGCAAAAAAGCCATCAAACGAAACTTTCCTTCTCTCTCTGTTTCGTCCCTCTTTCTCTTTTTCTATATTTTTCTTTTTTTCTTTCTTTCCTTCTTGGTGGTGAAGTATGGAAGATGAACTGGAGTTGAGAGAGAACAGAGTCAAAGAAGTCGATTTGGTTGATATTGTAATAAACCTGGGTAGAGATGATGGTGACCTGAGTAGGGCATTGGTAGTGGGTGCCGTGAGTAGAAGTAATTGAATTTGAATTCTGTATCTATAATATGATATAGAATGGAGTTCATGACTTGATGTTTCAAAGATATCCGCATCATCAAAAAGATAGTTAGTTGAACTGTGACATAATTTATGTGTTTAGGAGAGAGATTATATTGTTTTTTTTTTTTTTGAGACAGAGCCTCAAGCTGTCACCCTGGATAGAGTGCTGTGGCATCACAGCTCAGCTCACAGCAAACTCCAATTCCTGGGCTCAAGCGAGTCTCTTGCCTCCGCCTCCCAAGTAGCTGGGACTGCAG
>CAUYRH010129787.1:0-84539 GCA_963574655.1 Perodicticus potto | reverse complement strand
TAACTGATGACTTCATACTGAGCCTCAGAGTCAAAGCACTCTATAATGTCTTATTTGACAATGTGAACATTACTTTCTTGGCATTATTATTACTAATATTGCTTAATATTTCGATGCAGTAATCGTCTGTTTTCTTTTCTGAATGTATTTATCTTCGTTCATTCTTTAAGTGGTTTTTGTTTCTAGTCCTTATCGTAAACATTGTTATGTTATTAAATTTTAAGCCTTTTAAATTCTGTGAAGGCAAAAAGTGGAAACCTAATTAACACATGTTTGTGTAAAAAAAAAAAAAAAAGAAGAAGAAGAAGAAGTGACACCTGAAAAAAGTAAATTTCCTTTCCAGATGTGCTCTATATTGAAAAACAAACAAAAAATCGAAACAGAAGCTGTGTGAACAAAAGATCTGAATTGACTCCTGCTCCCTTCTCCTAAGTTGCATGATGTTTTCTAGGTTTCTGGCTTCACCAGATTTGTCTATAAAATGGGATTATAATATTGGTGTAGGAAACAAAGAGCACATCCCACATAATCGTTTTGGTGTCAGGTGAGACACATAGGAAGTGCTAAATAAATATGACTTACTATAATTAATGTTGTAGAAAAACCATTCAAGAATACAGGATTTTCCCTGCTACCCAAAATTCTATTTTCTTCTGAGTTATCTTAGATGTTTTAGACCCCTAAGACCAATTTTAGGCCGTCACTTTATCGCCACATTTAAGAGATTTTCCCTCTGTCTTTGGTCATTCTCCGCATCATCTGTGCAGTCCAGACCAACTTACAAATTATCTTTCAAGGGACAGATAGAAAAAAGAGAGAGAGAAATAGCTTGAAAATGGCTGCCTGCCTTACCCTTCCAAGAAGATAATGGGTCAATACTTTTATTCTTGTAACCTAAAATTACAAGTCATGGATAGCCTTAACATTGAATTCTTATTCTTAACTCAATTTAGTATAAGCAAAAGAGTGTGGTGTTTACCTTATTCAAGATGCCATACAACAGCAGAAATGGAAATGTTGTACAGCAGGCACAGATTCCAAAGGATTGTGCCTGGAAACCTCCATATGACATTCATGGGAATTCCCTCACTGCCACTCTAACAAGTCTCAAAGCAGCATATTATAAAAACCCAATATGGAGGTCTCTCTGTTTGCACATTATGACTTTTCTGTATGTTGTGAGATTCTCCAGAAAAGGAAAATTCCAGTGAGCAAAAGCATAGGGACTCTGGAAAGATAAGGCTCGCTTGTCAGGCTAAGCACTTGAGAGGTCCAAGATACACTAATCCCACTAAGAAAATAAGCACAGTCAGTATAGAGTGAGACAGGGCAGCCTCTGCACCCAAGACAGAAATAGCCTTGAAAATCTAGGCAACATTCAGATTAAAGATGCTGTCTAACTCTTACCCAGTGTCTGAACAGCACAGGGAATTTGGTTGAAGATTTGGGGGTAGCTTTTTCATGCATAGCCTTCCTGGCCAGAATACTCGGTTCCTACCTGTCCTCACTATAACTCACATCTACACTCACTGTATCTATGGCCCCTGTCCTGCAAGTAAATCTGACCTCACCCTGATGCCGACCTTCCCCACCAGGTCTCTAACTGCATCCAGCAGTAGGCTCATCCCTTTTAAATCTCAGTTTGCTTTCCTGGTACCACCACACACAACAGATAAAGTTCAAAGCCAAGATTTCTTCTGCCATTGAATTCAGACAAAGCAAAATGAATTAATTAGATCATATTCCAAACACTGGTTTTAATACCTTGTGATAGATTTAGTACTCCTGACAATGAGATACTAAGAATAACAGTTGGTCAAGCCAAGGAGACCATCCCTACAGATGGACTCCTGCCAACTCACACTGCCAAGAGTGTTCCCACAAAACACCCCTGACCCCACAACCTCATCTCCCGCGATGTCTATCTCGGCCCTGACCTTCAACACATCTGGCTGGGATCTGATTGCCCCAGGCTTTCTGAGAACAGCAATCTGTAAAAGGGAACAATGTGTCCAATGGTTCCATGGCAGGCAAGAATTTTTGCCTTGGCATTGTTCTTACATGGTTGAAAGATTTAAAGATCTTTTAACCCAAGTGTACTGTTCTGACTTTCGTACTTTCTCAGAACCCCCTTCTCAGCACTCTGCTCTCTGGTTTCCATCCCCCAACACTCCACCAATACTGTTCTTTCCAAGGTCATCAATGACCTCACCCTAAATAAATCTCAGGGCAATTTTTCTGTTTTCATCTTCCTTCACCACACCCTCCTTCTTAAAAGTCTCTTCCCTTTGTTCTGCAATTCACAAGCACTATTCTCTTGACTTTCAAACGTTTGCCAGCTCGTTCATCTTTTCCTTCACCCTCTTTTTTTTCATCCTGACACTTTTGTGCTATAGCTTTCCCCCATGTACATGGGCACACATGCCCTCAGCAATCACTTCTTCTATAAGACGACTTAGATCTCCCCACAGGAGCTTTTATTCCCAGCCATCATCAGCTTTGAGCATTGGCCAAGACCTCTTTGCTTTGTCCATGAGGGTGATCAGTCATGATTCACCCACACTTAGAGAATGGCAAATCATGACAAATAAAATGCTCTTAGTTTGGAGAACAGAGATTCTACCACTATCATGCTGCATCTTTGAACCCCCAAATTAATGAATGTTTAACTTCATAGTGAAGTTCAGAGCCTGGTTCACTTGAACTTCACTTCCTATCTCTTATCTCCTTTAAGCAAAAATTGATACTGATCTTGATTTGTTTTCTTCAAAGCCCCTTTCAAATTGTTTTCCTTAGTCACTTTTTATTCTGCTTCTTCTTTTAATATGGCACTTTCTTTTTGACTAGACTTGTGCTGACTTCCCATAGAGTACACCACTTTCTTCCAGTCACCCGCCAGGGGCACCACAGTGCCTAAAATAAACAGAGTCCTTGTTTGTAAGGGGCTGGGAAGAGACAAGCAGCAGTGAAGTAACCACAGATTCATGTAGGACAGATTGTGACCAGGGTGGTGAAGAAGATTGACAGATGCAGTGGGAGGGAATAAATAACAAGTTAATCTGATGAAGTTTGGAGATTTAGAAGAGAGAGTCCAGTATGAGCTGAGATTTGAGAGATTAAAAGCAGTTAACTTTCATGGAGACCAGTGGGCAGAGCATTCCAATAAGCAAGAATGAAATGTGAAACAGTCTTGTGCTAGGAAGAATCACGATGCCTTTGACAATCAAAGGCAAAGACCAGCTTGACTGGGTCATAGAGAATAGGTTTAGGGTGCTTGAGAGAAGAGACTGGGGCCAAATGAAAGAAAGCCTGATTACCCACACTTAGAACATTGATCTTTGTACATTCTTAGCACCATGCAATCTTTATCCCCCAAAGAATAGGAAATTATTGAATTACTTTAAGCTGTAATGTCAGACAATTAGGTTTGTGAACTCATCCTAGGAAAAGTGCTGCATACCTCATTGCTGAATATCACTATAATCATCTTTGAAGTACTGCTCTTGGGAAGCTATGCACCAATGCCAGTGCCTAGCCCACCCTTCAAAGCAATTTTGAATCTCTTTTTCTGGATGACCATTGGAGTACCATTCTATGAGATCTTTCAATTAAGTTCATGAACTCATCCTAGGAAAAAGTGCTACATACCTAGTTGTCAAATACCACTGTGATGACTGGATGGTGAAGGGGAGTTCTTTGAAGGTGACAGTAGTGATGTTCAGCAATGAAACATGAGGTAACTAGGAGGTAAGTAGCATTTTTTCTAGGATGAGTTCTTGAACTTAATTGTCCAGCCTCATACAATCAGAATTGTCATATATGGAGAACACATTGTGGGGTGTGGGAGAAGCCACAGGTAAGAATGCAGAGAAATTGATTAGAAGGCAAAGGATGCACAGGGCACAACAATTATTTTTAAGGTGCTCTAAATTTATGTGGGGAAGTAATTACCAATTAGTAAAGCAAGACATTGTACTTTTCCTCTTCACATGGGAAGATAAAATGATTTATAATAACAGGAATCATAATCTCCAACTTCAACTCCAATGTAAGTTCTCTGTGTGTTTCCTTTGTAACTTTCCACTTCTCTACAGCAGAAAGAACTGCTTCCTTAAGATCTACAACTAAATATGAAAGCATAAATGACAGTAATCGTAAAAGGGAAGGCTATACAAATATGTGATGTTCCCGCTGCCTGGGCTGACATTTCACACTGGTGCCTGCCCTGGGGAGAGTGACATATTTAGGAAAACTGTGTACAAAAGCGGGCTAGAAACTGTTGTGTCTGTGTTCCCTCAAAATGCAAAATCAACAAGAATAGCAATAATCTCTATAATGCCACACCTGGAAGAGAAATTTGGGGAAATAGCCAACCTTGGCTAGGACGCAAAGGACAGTACAGTCAGTTCACCCAAGGCCATGGAAGACCAGCTCCCGGCTGCTCATGGCCTCATAGTCACGTGTTACTTCAGGCTCCAACAAGCTTAGTACAGTCATAGGCAGCAAACAGCAAAGTCAGAGGGATTAAGTGACTCTGCTGCCTGTATGTGTGTTGGCCTATAGCAGAGTCAGGAGGTGCCAATTGGCACTCTAGCTGCAATTCCCATCTTAAAGAGAAATAAGATCTCCCCTTACACAGACTAGAACTTCCACCTTCTGATTTAACCTCTTCTAGAAAACCATCCTTGGCATTGCAAACATATGTAAAAGCACACTTCCCCATCTTCCCTACCCTCCCCAATGAGGACCTGCAAATCTCTGCTAGGCACAAATGCAAAACAGTTGCCAATTGTCCTTTTTGGGATTTGTAGGGCAATCTGCCAATTGGCTGCCTGTAGGTTATTCACACTGCATTAGGAAACAAATTTCTTGCTGCAATTATGCTTAAATATCTACTGTTTACCCCAGGAATAAACTAATTGCTGCTGTAAAACACCCTTTCCCACACTGTCCAGCACACATCTGTAAATTCCAAGAGGAATGAGGGTGAGCTGGTTGCCAGTTGGCTTTTGGGAAGGAATGGAGACTGGCCAACTGGAAGCTAGTTTACTATTCATTGTGGAATAGAACTTGAGCTTCTTATTGCAAACACCCCTTCCTGTGTCAGTGCTTACCTTTTAAGTACACAACTTGTACTAAGCCTATGTTTACTACTGGCTGTGTAATATTCGTAACTCAAATATTTGCTAAATACCTACTAACTTCCAAGTAGTATATTGGTGTTGACAATTACCCATGGGAATTTTACAATATTAAAATAGTGTAAAACACACTTTTTCCATCACCACCAACTATTTGACCTGTAAGCAGAGAATTCATTCCAAATATTCTCCCAACTTCTCTTCAACATACTTCAATCATCAGGCTTGGTGGTCTTCTCATTCCTAGCCAAGACTTCATACAAAGTTTGCTGAAAGCACCTTCTAAAGTGGCTCAGCTCACCTTCAGAATGTTTATGCTTTTGTGCCATTGCACAGAATACCTTTTTCTTGTTTCTCTGATTGTGAAAACCCTACTAGTCTTTACAGACCCAACTCAAGTACGTGGGGAATGGGGTTGAGGCAACAGTGTTCCTCAAATATGTAGTAAGCAACCTCCCAGGCAAAAAACTAAAATGAATCCAGAGTTGTAAAGATCACAAGTGGGAAGCTCATAGATGTCAGTATTTTTTAGTATATCCTTGGAATATTGTAGTGTATTTTTCATCCCAGGCTTCTCTCTGCCTCTTTTCTGACCGTTCTTTGAGATGACCAGCTTCTCCTGACTGTGCAGTGCCCAACATCGGCAGGAGCTTCTTTATCTTTTAAGCCCAGTTCTCCTATTAATTATTATGTTCTCTGTGTTGTTAGTTAAATGCTTAAGGGAGATTCTAACATAGACCTGGTCTACAGAGGCTCTCCCAGGGTCTAGTGTCACCACAGATGCGTCAGCTGTGGCTGGAAAACTGGGTTCCGTGGTATTAGCCGCCTGGAACTGTCATTTCAGCCAGGCCACAGACACGTTCATGGAGGAAGCTTTGTGCACACTTAAATACTCAGTTATATAACTTACCACACTTTTGTTGTCACTGATGGATGTGTCTGTCTCCCCACACACAGACACACAGACACACACACACACTACAATTTTGTTATGCTATCAATGCCTCTCCAGGACCATATGTTATTTTTCTGCTACTTTATCACTTGGCAGAGTCCCTAGCAAATAAACAGACTTTCAATCAACGTTTGTTAAGTAAGCCTTTTAAAAATATAAATTGGATTATGTCACTCCCTTGCTGAAACACTTCAGTGGCTTCCCATTTTATCTAAATTAAAATCCACATTTCTTTTCCTGACATAGAAAGCACTGCAGGTTCTGCACCCCCTCCCCCCAGTCCATGGTGTGCACCCCACCCCTCATTCTCAGTGCTCCAACTACACAGGGTGTGGGGGTAGTTCTTATATTTTCTGTAACACATCAAAAATCTGTCCAGGCTCTGTACCTTGGCAAATATTGCTCCCTCTGTCTGGAATGCGATTCTGTTCATATAGTTGGGTCCTTCTCATTCCCCCGTCAGGATGCAGCTTAAATATCATATCAGAAAAGACTTTTCTGACTTCGCCTCTTTCCAAAAATATTCTCTATCCTTCCACTCTGGTCGGTTCACTCCTAGTGTTTATCACAATTTTGGATAGTTACTTATTCACCATCTTTATCCCAGGCTAGACTGTAAGCACAAAGCCGGGGGCCCTTGTTTTCTCCCACATATACAGAGCCTAAAATAAATCTCAACACTCCTTAAATACTTATTAATGGGAAAATACATCACAAGATGGTGAAGCAAATTGCATCTTGCTCATTGACAGTGACTGCGGGCACATTGCTTTTCCTTTTTAAGCTTCATCTTCCTTTTCTACAAAACAGGGAGCTTCCCCAGGTTAATTTAATGTTTATTTCTCTTCACCCAAGAACTTCTAAGGCTTTCTATTCTGAGATGCTTTTCCTAACTATCTCATTCTGGGTTCACTGAATGCCTATTCTGGAAGATTTTTTTCACAGTAGTTATCTTAGTTGCCATTAGGTCCTTGGAGACAGGAGCTAGTGACTCTTGGAGGAGAAGAGAAGCCTGGGCCATATGGAAATTTTGAGAATCTTGAAATATTTTTTCAGTATGAAAAAAATTCCTAAATATGGTTATAAAAAGTCTGATAGAATAGTAATGTTTATATTAAACATTTTAATGTTTTAAACACAAAAACATACCATGAAATACAGCTATGCTATTTTGAACAACAACAAAACAACCTGTCAACATTTCCTTCAATAAAAATACTATTCAAATGTTTATTGAGTGTCACTTATGTGCATTAAAGACCATTTTTGATATGCCATCTCATTTAATGTGACAAAATCTTCATAATAGACTATTATTTGGAGGATCCCAGTGAACTGTGGCCTCCCAGGTTTGTGCTTTTGTGAGTTTACCTGCAGTGAAGTGGAGCATAGTCATGTGACAAGCTTTGACCAATGGGGCATTGATACCATACTCATACGTTGGAACTTGTCCTCTTGAACTATTCTTCCACAGAACTCAGCCATCATGCTGTCACAGATCCCAAGAAAGCACACAGAAAGGCCCAGAGAGAAGACAGTCAAGGGTCCTGGTCCACAGCCAACAGACTTTCTCGGCATCAGCTAACACCAATTACCAGCCATCTGAGTGAAGACATTTTGAACCATTCAGATATCCCACAGTGATATCCCATAAAGCAGACCTGGCCAGCCAATTCACAGCGTCATGAGGAAAGAAATAATGTGTGGCTCTGAGCCCCTGAACTTTAGGAGGATTGTTACCACCCCAAACACCTTCAAGAGTAAATATAATTATCTCATTTACATAAGACAACATTTGAAAGCATAGAATAAAATAATATCAGAAAGCAGGAAGTAGAAAAATACGTAAAAATAAAAATGAATGATGTATTGGTTTGATATCAGGAAGCAGAAAGAGGCAGAAGGAGTTGGGCAAAGAAACAGAAAAAGGAAATCATGCTGTTATGTCAGGGGCTTCACATGGCCCAGATATCTGCCTGGTCTCCTGATAGTTTTTCCATATGTGAATTTAAGACTCTGTTGTCTTTTAATAAACTATTCTTTTTTTACCCCCCTTCTCATTTTCTTACCCTGGTAGAGTGCCATTGCATCACAGCTCACAGCAACCTCCAACTCTTGAGCTCAAGCAATACTTCTGCGTCAGCCTCCCCAGTAGCTGAGACTATAGGCACCTGCCACAATGCCCAGCTATTTTTAGAGATGGGGGTCTCACTTTTACTCAGGCTGGTCTTGAACTCCTGAGCTCAAGCAATCACTTACTCCAGGCTCCCAGAGTGCTGGGATTACAGGCATGAGCCCCCACTCCCAGCAGCAAAACTAGTCTTTGGTAAGGTCATTCGAGTTATTTTCTATCCTCTAAGATATTAACAGCCAAACTAAAATAAATTTCAAACAGGATGTGATTCTCACCGGGGAAAATTCACCTAGGAATGATTATGGCTTTTCTAGTTCTTTTAAATAAGTATTTAATTTGTAATAGGCAGGCTTTCAGGATTATTAGGTGGAGCCAAAAATGGGGAAGGGGAACCTTGAGAAATTTGTATATCTCATGACAGTTTTCTACTCAGAATGACTTTAAGCTCTACAGAATAATTTGAGCTATCCTTATCATTAGATTGTCAAATGTTCAGTTTAGAGTTCAAGGTATCGGTACCTTTCTCAAACACTTGGAGCCAAAAAGTTCCCATTTTCCCTATTTTGCCTTGTGAATCAATGTACACAAGCATAAGAACTCTCCACCCAAAAATTTATGTCACTCATAGGTAGCTATATCAAGCATTAAGTCTAGAGACAAGATCAATAAATTTGTCAAGAGAGGAGGGGCAATATCAATGCTGCAAAAGAGGTTAATCCTACAAATATATATTTTTTTAATTTTAAACCTGACTTTGATGAGTAGATTTGAACACCTAGAATAGTTTACTTTGGTTTTTCTTTGTCAGATTTATGAAGTTCTCCCCTTTAAAAAATACGTATATTGCTGAAAGATTGTAAAATTTAATAGCAAACAGATTACACACTTAGGAATAGACTAAGCACAATTAGTGCTCACATTCCTCCCTCTCCTATAAATAACTCAGTTTCTTTTCCATGTCTGCAAATTCCATTAGAGTGGTGGAAAAAAGGCAAGGGGAGTAAAGAAGGAGAGGAAAAGCTTCCTGATTCGCTTTCATTGCCAAATACAGATCCCATCACTCAATCAGGGTCTTTGTTCAGCTTAGGAAGGGGGATAGGTGTGCAATGTGGGGGCAGAGTTAAAAATAGAAAGAAACTTTTCAACATATGACTTTAGAATTCACCTGCTTAAAAAAAGAATAATAATAACATATTCCCTTCCAGCAAGCCACCTCCTGCATGGAATTTTTCCAAGCTGCGCTTCAGTGATCTGAGTATAAAGGATTTTACCCCTGCCATAGTTTAAACTATGTCTACTCTGGAGATGTTACCTAATCTAGCAGTTACTGTTAATCATGTCGGAGAAAAGAATAAAGACTCTAACCTCATTTATGAGGAGCCAAAGACAAGTGGTACAGAGAGGAAGATATTTGGAAAAGGTGAATTTCGGGAAGCATAAAAGGTACAAGTCCCTTCAATCTCTTAAGCTCCTGTGCCTACCTCACTCCTCTGCAGAGAAAAGTCTGTGCCTAAGCATGTTTGACAGCCTGGGGGTTCACTTTCAGTTCTTGGAGGGGTCTGTTTGTGAAAAGTGAGGTGGGGAACTTCGTCCATTTTTTTTATTGTTATATGAAGACAACTACTTACTTTTATCATGATTTTGATATTTCAAAGGACTCTTAGGTAAAAGCAACTGACCTAAAAAGAAAACAACCCACTTTTTAAAAATGGGCATGGAATTGAATAAACATTTCTCCAAAGAAGATACAAATGGATAAGAAACATATGAAAAGGTTTCAACATCGCTAATCGTTAGGGGAATACAGACCAAAACCACAGTGAGATACCACCTCATGCCCTTTAGAAGGACTACTATTGAAAAAGTGATAATAAAATATGATTTTTAAAAACATAAAAGGACAAGTAGTAGCAAAGACATGAAGAATTTGGCACCTTCCTGTGCCATTGGTACAGCAGCTATAGAAGACAATATGGTATTTCATCAAAAAACATAATTATCATATGACCCATCAATTTTATTTCAGATATATACCCAAAAGAATTGACTGAAGGATCTCAAAGGCATATTTACATACCTGTGTTCTTAGCTGTACTATGCAAAATTACCAAAATGTGGAAGCAACTCAAGCATCTATTGACAGAAGAACAGATAAAGAAAATGTGGCGCATTAGGTACAATAGAATATTATTCAAGCCTAAAAAAGAAAAAATCCTGTCTCATGCACCCCATGAATGAATCTTGAGGACATTCTACTAAGTGAAATGAGCCCACTCACAAAAAGACAAGTGTTATATGATTCCATTTATTCAAAGCACCCAGAGTGATCATGGAGACAGAAATTGGAAGGGTGTCTGCCGGGGGATAGGGAAGGAGAGGATGAGGACTCCCTGTTTGATGAACAGGGTTTCCACTTTACAATGAAAAAAAAAAGTTCTGGAAATTGTGCCAAACAGTATGAATTAATACTACTGAGGAGTACATTTAAAAATGATTATGATGGTAAAATTTGTTACACGTCTTACCACAATTCACATTTCAAAAAAAAAAAAAAGGAGGTCATTATTGTTAATGTTGCTAAGAGATTTTTATATGACCCAGTTTCTGCAGAGAAGTAGAGCCTGACCCTTCATGATAATTAGAAAAATCAGTAAGTGGAAGTGTCTTTTCCTGTCTTCCTCTTCTTTCTTTTCTTCCTCTTCCCTAATATCACCCTCTCTTTCTCTCTCTCTCTCTTTCCTGTCCCCAGCCCATTCTCAGATTTTTCTATTCCTGCTGCATGGCAAACAAACTCTAAGAAGTCTTCGATTATAATCCCTGCCTTCTGATACCCACATGCCTTCCCTTGAGTGTAGACAAGACTTATGTCTTGCTTCTAATCAACGGAATATTGAAAAAGTGTTGGTGTGTCACTTTTGTGATCACATTATACTGCAACTCTTATATTATTACTATCATACCCTTTGCTTTGTGGGTTGATGAAATAAGCTTCGAAGGTATAACCTGCCCTGTAGAGAAACCCACAAGGAAAAGGACTGAAGCCCTCAGACAATGGGGAGCTAGGAAATAAATCCTACCAATAGCCATGTAAGTAAGCTTCAGAGCAGATCTTTCCTAGACAATATTCAGCTGTGACCTCAATGCCAGATGATACCCAATTACAGACTCAGATATTTAGAAAACCCTAAAGCAAAGAACCGAGTTAAGCCCTGCTCAGATTCCCAACCCATAGAAAAATGAGATAATAAATGTATTTTGTTTTAAGCCACTAAGGTCCTGATCATTGTTACCAAGTCATAGATAATTGATATGTAGTCTGTTCTTTGTAAGTGAGCTTCCTCTGCAAGGATTTTAGCTTTGATGTATATGCATGTTGTGATTTACCCCAGGCCCTGTCAAGGCATTGACTCTAGCTCCAATGTTGCTCCTCATGAGCAACCTAGCTGATCTCTGGGCTTCAGGTCCTAGTACCTAGGTCCATTCTCTTGGCCCAGCTAAGATGAAACCCATCCACTGTGGCAAAAGGGTGCTGCTAACAGAGCTTTATTCCATTAGTCATTGGAATTGTAGAGGCAGCTATTTTGTTACACAGGACAGTGGCCAGGAGGCCATAATCACTGTCTATGCACATTATATTGGTCCTCTGTTTTCTCCTTTCTTTTGAAATGAAGTTGAAGGTCATATTACCATAAAACTGTCCCTGAGAAATCAGAATTCTTCTATATGGATGGGGAAAATAATATAATTAATAGCAATGATCACATTTTATGAAACCAAATAAATACATTTTAAAAACTAAAACTACGGAGACAATATACATATTATCTAATCTTGCATCTAAAATTCAATATTTCTGATATTTGCAGATCATAGTGGCCTTACAAGTGCCTGAAATTCAATCAGCACTCAAAGTAAAATTTTATATTTAAAAAAATTATCAGACAATGAGATATTTCAGGGTGACCAGTTCAGCTTCAGGTAGAATAATCGTAACACTTATCTAAGACCTGATTTTGCTAAACATAAGTATTTGCCTGTAATGCATTGGATAAAGGACTGAGAACTAGAATCTATAAAGAACTCAAGCAAATCAGCAAGGAAAAAATCATACACCCTATTAAAAAGTGGGCATCAGACATGAACAGAAACTTTTCAAATGAAGATAGACTAATGGCCAACAAACTATTTATTAAAAAAATGCTCAACACCTCTAATCATTAGGGAAATGCAAATCAAAACCACAATGAGATATCACCTAACTCCAATGAGAATGGCTCATCTTAAAAACTCCCAAAACAATGGATGCTGGCCTGGATGCAGAGTGAGAGGAACTATTACACACTGTTGGTGGGACTATAAAATAGTACAACTCCTATGAAAAACTGTAGGAGATTCCTCAAAGAACTTCAAGTAGACCTACCGTTTGATCCAGCAATCCCACTGCTAGGTATCTACCCAAAGGGAAAAAAAGGAGCAGGCATTGTATAAAAAGGACATCTGCACTAGGATATTTACAGCAGCGCAATTCACAACTGCAATGACATGGAAACAACCCAAGTGCCCACCAATACCTGAACAGATTAATAAAATGTGGTATATGCATAGTGGTATATGTGGTATATGAATAGTACTATGGAGTACTATTCAGCCATTTAAAGTTACAATGTAGTATCTTTTCTGACAACCTGGATGGAGGAGGGGAAACCATTCTCCTAAATGAAACCTCACAAGAATGGAGAAACAAAAACATGTACTCAATACCAAGTTGGAACTAACTGATCGACACTTAAATGCACATATAAAACTAAATCTCAGTGAAAATCAAAATAGGGTATAGGATGGGAGGGGAAGGGTAAATTTACACCTATTAAATATAATACACACTATCTGGATGAAAGACACACTTTGACTCAATCTGTACCAAAAAAACCCCAAAACACATAAATAAAATATGTGACCCCCCAATATTCTGAAATTAAAAAGGAAATAAATACTAAAATGTTATCCAATCAACTCCCATATCATTCATTTTTTTCTTTTGTATGTATTTTTGGCAGCTGCCTAATTTTTTTTAAATAAGGCTTTATTAGTAAAATAAAGGGAGAATAGTCTTTCTCTTTCTCTAAAGTGGTGTGAATTTGGCAATCAAAAAAAGATAAAGATATTTTGTAACTATAACCAGTGGAACAGTGAATTGGAACTTTTTGGGTCTTTGGTTTGCCTGAATCCCTTTTAAGCTCCTCCTGTGTAGAACTAGGCTGTGTATATTAGCCTATGAGTGTGTTTTACTTAAATCAGGAGGTAAATTGTTAAAATTATTTGGTGTTTTCCAAACACAGAGCCGACCTCTATGTCTTCTCCAAAAATGTTACATAATTAATAAAATTCATATCATTGAACCAATTCTTTGCTCTCTCTGCTTGCAAAAGTCAAAGTTTATTTTCCTATTCTCCCTTTGAAGAAAGACACTTGTGATAGATGGTGGATGACAGTCCAGGAATTTGACCAAAATGACAGAACACACCCTATAAGCAGCTGCGAGTTGACTAACGGTTCTGTCTTCTGTGCACATCTAGTGCAATGCAGCCAATGGAAAGAAACAGTCACCTCTGGGCGTGTTATTAATCCAGAGGTCATCTGCACTTGGTGTCAAAGCCATTCAAAATGCTGTCAGTAGCAGTCATTCTAGCTCACAGAAAAAAGGAACACAGGTGTGACAATTTTAACAAACCACAGTTTAAAAATAGCACAAGAATACAGGGAAAAGGGAAAAGGAGGGGAGGGGAGGGGGGAGGAGGGGTGGAGGGAGGGCAATTGGTGGGATCACAGCTACGGTGCATCTTAGCAGGGTACTGGTGTACATTATTAAATGTAGAGTATCAATGTCTTCATACAGTGATCAAGAAAATGCCATGAAGGCTATCTTTAACAGTACGACCAAAATATTTCAGATTGTATATGATGTCAGCACATTGTGTTCCATGATTGTACCAATGTACACAATTATGATTTAATAAAATTATTTAAAAAAAAAAAACTTCTCTACACATGCACTATGTCTAAATCTAATCATTTAGAAATTGTCATACATCAAGGCTGGTCATGGATAGAAGGCATGAGAGGGTGGGGTCAGTTAGTATAAGGGATGTGCATACAGCATGTGAGACAAGATTCAGGTTGGAGTCCTCATAGGAAGGTGGGTAATAGTCATGGCTGCCCCCACTCCTGGGTTGCAGCGGCTTGGCTGTCTTATCTTGTGGCACAAGCATCCTCGCTTGGTCTGTATATGATATCGCAGGGAGTGTTCTCTTACAAGGGATGGAAGGGCTAGGATAAGAGACAACCACTTTTGCTTTACCTTCCCACAATGAGAAGTCTCTTAAGGTCCAGAAAAGAGATGGAGTCTTAAGTTTAAGAGCCACCAGTCTGAGCTCATTATTGGAAATTTCAAAATAATTGTACAGAACAGTGTAGTGATACAACCAGTCCTACGATCCTGACCCTCTCGTAGACTCGGGTCTACAATGTTCACTCAAATTCCATGTTTTGTTGTTGACATTGTTTTATCCCGAAGAGCTGACATAACAAGTGTATTTTTGGCTATTGACTCTAGCTATTTAAGAAAAGATGAGACACCTTATTATATTCCTAAAACACTGAATTTAACTCAAGATCAGCATCATGTGGGTACTTGAATAAATATGCACATTCTCTGCCCCTATAAGGAGTCTGAGTCAGTCCATCTGGGTTGGAAGCCCAGAAACCTGTATGTAATAGGATGTCCTCGGGTGATAATGATGCAGCATTTAGAACCAATCCCAAATTATTGAATTATTATAGAAATATAATACTCAATACTTTTGAAAGTTTGTGGTTTGAGAGAGGACTGTTGTTAATTATTTCCTGATTATACTTAGTCAGCCAAAGGCAATCTGTAGGCTCTGGAAAAATTGTGGACACCTATCCCTTCTTCCTATTTGCATCTTTTACCTCACCTTCTCTATTCTTTCCCAGTCTTCAGCCATGGGACTGTGTGGGCCTTCCGAATATAGCTGTACATTCAAAGACTTAGCTGATGGCTGACCTAGATTTTTGCTGTGAGAAAATGCATTCTCAGGAACAGAGATCTATGCCCCCCAAAAGTCACTGTGATATCCTGGGGTGGACAGCAGTAGCTACTCTTTCTTGCATTTCCCAGTGTGCCATTCTCCCAGTTAAATTCAGTTGAAATTTAGGAAGTTATTCAAACTGATGGCACACACGATTATACTGCCAGGGGCCCCAGCACAGTTTCCCCACAACAAAGATGCGCAGAAAAAAGAAGAATTCAGTCTAGACACGTTCCTACATTCATGAACAGCAGCATTCCAAAATTGCATCTAGGCAGGAGGAATAAGTTCTGGCATTCTATACCCCCGTAGGATGACAATTGGGGAACAAAAATATATAGTCTCAAATGGCCAGAAGGAGGATATTAGATGTTCTCAGCATAAAGGCAGGGTAAATATTTGAGACGATGGATATGGTCATTACTCTGATATGCACTAAACATTACCATGTGCCCGTGAATATATTAATCGTTAATTAAATTAACAATTACACGTTAAATTGTAAAATTATAAAATAAAATAGTGTCATTTCATAGCAGGCAATCCTTGAGGGCAGCCCAACATCTGTTGGAGGTCTTGGACAACTGGATTATAAGGGGCAAGTTCAGCTGAGATCAAACAAGTAAGTTAGGCCAGCTGCATTCCAGAGAGAGAAGGAGAGGAAACTGCACTCCAATCCCACTGTGCATCAGCAGCCAGGCAAGAGATTTGCACAGGTAACACCCCAAGCAAGCCTCTTGAGACCCCTGCACCAGCAAGGGTTTTTGCTCCCTTTTTTAAATAAGGAAACTGATACACAAAGAAATTGAATACCAGGGTCACACATTTATTCACTTAGGAGAAGCAACTGAATCTCAATCCAGGGCTCTTTCCTTTACCTGAAATGGTCTCTTGAATGTCTCAAAGGGTCTGGCTTGGAATCACCATCAGGTAGTAAAAGAGAGGCTAGAAGAAATGTCTTATTCAAATCCTCTTCTCCATGAATATATCTTGGGTTCTTCTCACATCAAAAAATTACGGAGCTAAAATCTTAGAGATTATTTAGTTATCCTCATATTTTAGATGAAGAAACAGAGACCCAGAGAGGCAAAATGCCTTACCCAAAGTTACAGGGTCACTGATGGAGCCAGGACGGACTAGAACCGAGCTTTGCTACCGTGCACCTCAGTGTTTTTCTGTTTGTTAGAGTGTTTTCTAAAAGATTATCATATGCATTTTAAAAGCTGTATCAAAAATTAAAATTTGGACATGTCAACCCTTACTCCAAGTTTCTACCTTAGGCCCAGCATGAGACTAGCTTAGGACCTCCTGAAATATATACTCCAGGATTCCATGATGTTAAGCTGTGTGGCTTCTAGGGGTCTGTATCAAATGCAATGACCTAGAATTGCTACCCTTTTCAAGGATTTTGCCATATAGATGCTCCCACCAGCTTTTGACCTCCAAAATTAATAAGAAATTATTCATGGGACTCTCTAACTTTAGGAAAATTCCATGCCCTATTTATGTGAATGTTGCTGAGATTAATAAAACGGGAAACTTACAGAGTGGTACTTCCACTCTATAGCCCTCAAAGCCCAAGACAAGAAAAGGAAGGGGATTAAATAATACTCTGTCACTCACCATTTTTCATTTAGTCCTTTATTCTTGCAGAGAATCGGAAGGAAGGGGAGAAGAAGGGAGGGAGGGAGGGGGGAGAGAAACAACGAGAAAAAGAGAAGAGAGAAGGAAAAGAGAAAAAGGGGAAAGGAGGGAGGAAAGAAAGAAAGGAGGGAAGAAGGAAAGAAATTTTATGCTTGTGCGTGTGTGTGTTTAGTACTGATTCTGGGTAAGCCCCTAACATTAATCTTATCCTGCCCCCTTTCCTATATTGTATCAGCAGGAGGATGGTCCCTAACTAACTTCATAGTGCGATGATTCCCAAACAGCTGAAGTACTTTTTGTGGCTGAACATATGAGATGGTAAAATCCATGGGATGTAGGCCTAAACTCCTGCATGACAATGATAGTGTCAAATTGTGGCTCTTAGCTAAGTGCATCATTTCTCTTTCATCTCTGTCCTACCCGGCAATGATTTATTTGATGCAAATATTCTTTAGGAGTTGATGTGGTCTATAAGATAGATACCAGCCTGTCTGACTTTTTTTTTTTTTTTGCAGTTTTTGGCCAGGGCTGGGTTTAAACCCGCCACCTCCAGTACATGGGGCCAGCGGCCTACTCCTTTGAGCCACAGGCACCGCCCCTGTCTGACTTTTTGATAACCGATCTCCATTATCTAGAATGGTATCCAGAACATAGGAGGTAGTTAACAAATACTTTTTTGAGTGAATAAATAAATGGCATGGCATGATTTGGTATGATACTGAATAGCAAAAATTATTCAGCTAACCCTGCAGATGGTCCTTGTTTCAAATCCCAAGATTTGGTTTTATTAAATCAGTCCCTATTCAGTGAGTAAAATAGGTTAACATCACCCTCATTGCTAACTAGCCCCAGATCTAAGAGAACTTCATAAATATCTTGTAAAAAATTAATCAACTATCTTTGAAGTCAGAGATCTGGTACTACATAATAAATAAACCAGAACAAAGGGGAAATGTCCAACATGGCTGAAATTCAGCAAGCTGACTGTAGGAAAGTCAAAGGAAATAATACTTTTATCATTTAGAAAAAAATTCATGTATTTCATATGATTGCACTTACATTAATTTCTTCTCTCTGTATTTAGTATTTCATATTTTTAACAATAACCATTTGTTCCCTGTATGAAAAACAATAAATGTATTAAGAAAAAGAAAAGAAGGAAGAAATAGGGGGAGAGGGAAAGAAAAAAAAAAAGAGAGAAAGAGAAAAGAAGGTAGAAAAACACCTCATGAAATGAAAAATGACAGGCTAGTTCTCTATGACTTCAAAACCACTGATTGAAAATGGAGAAAAATCAAATCACCCAGTTGTTTTGTCTCCATGACACTAAACACTACCGGTTTTACTTTCTCAAAGAATATCTTGAATTAATTAGTTATTTTGGCATCGTGGAGGTACACCACCATGTGAACAAAGAAAACAGCATATGAGCAAGTGGACAGGGCTATGGGCCATGCTGAATGGCTTAAGGCCACCAGGACACAAAGCACATTTGTATATACTCATCTTGAGAAATTAATACCTTTTAAAATTTTATCCAGAGAATTAATGTAGTCCAGTCCAGGGAAACTAACCTGAGATTTAGGACTCTGAATCCCTGGGTTCTATTATCCCCCTATTCCATGAATAAATCTGTAGACTAAAACAAGTAAGTTAACCACTCTTCCTCTTCTTTAAAAACTGGGGAATGACTTCTGTCCTGTTTGTGCTCAGTACTGTCACAGGCGGGGAAGTTTTTAGAAAACCACATTTTATAAATTAGCAAAACTGGTATTTTTAATCTCTTCAATTATAATGACCCTTTAAGAGAATGCAGCCTGGGAAAGAGAGTACGCACACACACAAAAAAAAACAAAAACTCAGAAAAACCTGAGTTTTTGCATACCACCGACTAGTTAGTGTCAGAGCTGAAACAACACCTAAGTTTCCTGACTTCTAAAATGGATCTTCACTATACCAATTCTTTGCCAATGGCACAGATTTCAAGAGTTAATTTCATATGAGATGACCGCCTTTGAGGCTGCCAATTACTCCCCACAGACTCCGTTTGAAAGAGATTATAGTACCTATCAGTAGGGTAACACAAAATAGTTGCTTAATTATGACATAACCATGTGTAATTAATGAATATTTTAAAGGGCTGCTTCAAATCTTCATGAAATATTGTGAGCACCTTCCTAGTTATGTGTTAACATGTGTTTCCCAGAGAAATGGCAGTGGGATTAAGTGCAGTAGTGACACATTTAAAGCAGAATATGGTCTGCACAGGTGAACAAAGCCATAACCCCACATGGTTGACTGCAGATTGTTAGTCTCTGGAGCTCAGGCTTTGCGCACACACATATTTTTATTCCTCACACATAGTAGGACCTTGCTATCGTAGGTACTAAGTGTTTGGTCACTTAATGACATTTAAAATCTCCCAATAAAATAAGAAGGTCAAAGTAGCCAGTCTCTACTACACATAAGAATTTTCAAAAAGGTAAGGAGGCTTTCCACTTTTTCTTAGTTTCCACTGAAGGTGGTTCCTTAAGGTGCCACCTACTTTCTCACCCCTGTCCTTCAGTGGAAACTAAGAAAAAGAGGTTTTCCCTGTTCAAGGTTTTCCTTGACCCAGCAGCACCTCCTCAACCCAGCCCTAGAACCCCATGGTTATTCCTGGTGGTAACAACTCCTGATATCACCTCAGGATGGTCTCTGCTCTGAGGGAAGAGAATCACTTGAGCCCAAGAGTTTGAGGTTACTGTGAGCTATGACTGCACAGCACTCTACCAGAGGGTGACGAAGTAAGACTCTATCTCGGGGGGTGAGGGGAGGATGTTTGTGCTTTGGGCTTCTTGCCCGTGACTGACCAGATGCAGCGGCAACCGCCCCTTCTCTCCACAAGATTCTGTAAAATGCTGATGGAGCAGGAAATAGCTATAAAAGTTCCCCTGAAATCCTCTAGGGATGTCCTGTAACATTTTCCATGGAAATGTCATAAAATATTCCATGCAATTAGTTTCACTTAAAGAAACATTTGTCAACTTGTTTTACCTTCTTAAAGGTGGCATTTTCTCTCCCTTTAAATGCGTGCCATTTATAAAAACGAGTTTTATTTTTTAACAAAATACATCAACATCCTTACCACCATGGGATCCTGATTGACAGAAAGCTACTAATGGCAGGACTAAATTCAGCAGCAAAAGCTAATGCAAAATACTGTAATTGAAGAGCAGAGTCTGGGGAGGTGGAACAGGGAACATGCAGATGAAAATTTTGTAGAGACTTTCTTTGTAAAATAAAATCCCTCCATTTTCATGTGTTCATTTACAGTTGCAGAAAATCTGAAATTACCTAAGGATAGAAAGTCTCGCTGGGATCCATGTAACCCCCAGAGAATTTATAGGGATTGAAAGTGATTCCCAGACTCCTAATCTGACACTAAGAAAATATGCTGCAAATCAACCTATATTTTCAAAAGCAGGGAGTAATGTTACCACTAGTTGCCACATGCTGAGATGGAAAACAGGTGTATGGGTGAGGCTTCCTGACTGCAGCAACTCCACACGCCATCCCTACGTGGCTTATCTATACCCTGCTCCAGACATAGGTCACTTCAAACTTAGTGTACAGTCATTTTCCACTGGGAACCCCCTGGTTTTCATAGTGACTGCTGAAATGCACGATTATCACATAACACTTTCCCTCCCTGAAGCCACGACACCTTTGTGTGCCTTTCCATTTCATTAGAAAGTCTCCGCCATCTGCAGATCTTCATAATTTTGCCCGGTTCTTCCCAAGAAGCAACCTGAAGCCCAAAGTCCCCTTGGCCCGAGTTTTCCTGGTTTGTGTTCAATTCCTTCCTTTCATCGGTTTCTCAAGAGTATTGTTGCTATTCCTTGGTTAATCTGCACCGTATAAGGGGAAGATATGACTGAGATCTGTCCAGCTTCGAAAAGCATTTTTAGAAGTTGCAAGAGACTGGAGCAGGAGGAAAGAACAGGGAGTTGGACCAGGGAAGAAATGCTGAGGATAAGAGTCTTAGATTCCCTGCATATGATGCTTAGAAAGGCTGTCTATGGGAGAGGTACTGGAAAATTGAAATATGATATATACACGGATCTGAAATCAGCCATTAAAAGATGTAGGCAAAACACATTCACATCAAAACCTGGTATGTGAACCAAAAGTAGATTTGAGCTTGTGTCCAACCAGTAGATACTCATCTGAGGCAGACAAAGGCAGCCTTGAGAGAGTTAGAAAATGATGAGATTTAGTAAGAGAATAAGCTCAAAAGTCATCCATCATGGGCACATATTTTTTTCAGACAAATGTATATAACAGTTAGTTAATTGTACCCAACATAAAAAGCTTAGAACCTAATTGAGTGGTAGCCTTAGGAGTCCTGTTTTGTGATAAGACCTAAATTAGGGATCAGAAATGAAAAAAAAAAAAAAAAAAAGGACAGATACAAGGGAAGAGGACAAACTAAATTTTCCAAAGCTGTTTCTCCGAATGCTCAGGACCTCAGGATTTATCAAGAAAATTTAAATTTAAGACATGAAACTATAAAAATACTAGAAGAAAGTGCAGGGAAACTCTTGAAGATATTGGCCTGGGAAAATATTTTATGAAGAAGATGCCCCTGGCAAGTAAAGCAACACCAAAAATATATTACTGGGATCTGATCAAACTAAAGTTTCTTTCCAGAAATGTCATCAAGCCACACGCAATAAAGATGGTTCCAGTCCATGAACCCCTGTATCACTCTCCCTCCGGAGATACCCTAACTGCTCCCTTCTATTCTCACCCAATTCAGCAGGAAGCAGTTAGATCGAGTCTTCACCCCTTTTCCCTAACAGCAGTTAGAGTTTCTACTCGGAGAGGGAGAATTGATGCAGGACATTTGGCACCCTAGCCAGCTCAGCAGAGCTGGCGGACCTGCCACCTCCTCCTTGGCAGTGTCGGTGCTGCAGCAGCCAGCTGAGGAACCAGCGGGCTGGATGACAGGCAAGGAGGGGGACCTCCAACCCCCACCGGAGGCTCCAATAGCCAAAAAGGCTGGACAACTGCTGAGGAGACACCTGTGACTTGGTGTCTCCTTCACTTTACACTTAGGAAAAAATGTGGAACCCCCATTGTGACTTGGTGTCTCCTTCACTTTACACTTAGGAAAAAATGTGGAACCCCCATTTCCTATGCCTAGGTCAATTTCTTGTGAATTTCCTAGGCCTCAATTCCATGAATGGACTGTATCCATTCATTGATACATTCATTCACCTTGCCCCCGGCGGAAGGGACTGTATTCATTTGTTTCCTGGCCAAGGAACCCATACACCTATATATACCCTGAGACTAAAGGACTAAAGGAGGAGATGGGGAAAGACCGGGAGAGAAACGGAGAGAGCTTCTCTATCCCCACTTGAATTCTCTCCCTCTACCAGGAGCTTTAGTGTTTTCTGTATTCTTTTCTGTAAATAAATTCTGTCTTACCATTGGGGAGTGGGGTGAAAATAATGTAATGAAGAATAATAAAATACATGTATTTATAAAAATAAATAAATAAATAAATAAATAAAAAAGAAAGAGGGTGACAATTTTGAGAAGTGAGGGGAACATTTGAAGGAATACAGGGAAAGAAGGAATCAGGAAAAATAGGTAATATTGAATATCCTAGATATCACAGAACCAAGTTATCATTAACACCCAGGAAAAAATAAATTCTGGAAGAAGTTAAGAATTCAGTTCCACACTGGGAGCGGTGGCTTGTGCCTATAATCCTAGGACTCTGAGAGTCCAAGGTGGGAGAACTGCTTGAGCTCATGGGTTCAAGACCAGCTTGACCAAGAGTGAGATCCTGTCTTTACTAAAAATAGAAAAACTAGCCAGGCATCATGGTAGGCACCTATAGTCTCAGCTATTTGGGAGGCTGAGGCAAGAGGATCTCTGAAGCTCAAGAGACTAAGGTTGCAATGAACTATGATGATACCATGATACTCTCTACCCAAGGTGACTCTGTCTCAAAAAAAAAAAAATTCAGTTTCACAAAAGAGATCCTGAATCACCAAAGCAAATTTAAGCAAAAAGAACATATCTAGAGGTATCATATTATCTGACTTCAAATTATTTTACAAGGCTAACCAAAATAGCACAGTACTGGTCTAAAGGTAGAGATATAGACCAATGGAACACAATAGAAATCGCAGAAGTAAAGCCATATAGGTACCACCAACTAATGGGAAAATTAGATAGCCACATGCAGAAAAATGAAACGGGATCCTTATCTCTCACCATATATGATAATTAACTCAAAATGGATTAAAAACCTAAATGTAAGACCTGAAGCCATAAAAATTCTGGAAGAAACCATTGAAAAAACCCTTCTAAACATCAGCCTAGGCAAGGAATTTATGAATAAGACCCCAAAGGCAAATAAACAACAAAAATGAAGAGATGGGACTTAATTAAATTAAAAAGTTTCTGTATAGCAAAGAATCAACAGAGGAAGTAGACAGCCTACAGAATGGGAGAAAATATTTACAAACTATACATCTAACAAAGGGCTAATATCCAGAATCTACAAAGAAACTCAAACAAATCAGCCAAAAACAAACAAGAAAACTCCCCAAACAAACAAAAACCAAAAACCCCATTACAAAGTAAGCAAAAGACATGAAGGGAGTTCTTTTATTCAAAAGAAGACAGACAAATGGCCAATAGACATATGAAAAAAATGCTCAACATCAATAATCATCAGGGAAATACAAATTAAAACCACAAAGAGATACCACTTTACCCCTATCAGAATGGCTGTTAAATAAAACAATAGAAGATGCTGGTGTGAATTCAGAGAGAAAGGAATGGTAACATAATGTTGGTGGGACTGTAAATTCCTACAACTTCTATGGAAAACAGTGTAGAGATTCCTCAAAGAACTAAAAGTAGACCTATCATTTGGTCCAGCAATCCCACTACTGGATATTTACCTAAAGGAAAGGAAGTCATTTTATCTAAAAGACACCTACACTTGAATGTTTATTACAGCACAATTCACAACTGCAAAGATGTGGAATCACTGAAGTTCCCATCAATTCATAAATGAGATTAAGAAAATGTAGTATATGTTACATATACATGTACCATAGTCCTACTCGGCCATAAAAAGGAATGAAATAATGTCATTTGCAGCAACTTGGATGGAACTGGAGATCATTATCCTAAGTGAAGTATCTCAAGAATGGAAAAACAAACACCCCATGTTCTCACTAATAAGTGGGAGCTATGATGGATATACATGGGCACAAAAAGACATAAGGGCATAGGAAAGTAAGAAGGGGAGAAGGTGGAAGGTGAGAGATAACGACTTATGTATCGGGCACAATGTACACTATTCTGGTGATGTGCACACTAAAAGCCTTGACTTCATTATTATACAATTCATCCATGTAACAGGAATACTCGTACCTCCTAATATTGTGAAATAGAAAACTACATATGTATATGTATATGTGTGTGTGTTTCTGTGTGCATGTGTGTATATATAAAAGATTTTGGTTCTAAAATCTGGAAAGAAGTGAACAACACAATTACAACTCCAGATCTATGATGACACCTGCAGCATTAAGTCAAGGATGAGATGGATAGTTGGGCTCAATGACCTTAACTATTCTTCCCATGTCAGATTCTGTGATTCTATTAACACTTCATGTCAAATAAAGCTACCAGGATTTCCTTTGCTCAACATAGCTGCTGCTCTATTTGACCTGGAGGCACACTATTTCTGAATAGCTTCCAAACCAGCTGGATTTGGCTCCCCTTCCAGTCCCCATTGTTTGAGGAATTCTTTTCTTCCCGTCCTCCAACTCCCCTAAGCCGCCTCCTACCCTTTCCCTTTCCTTCTTCTCCTCCCTCCTTCCTCCTTTCCTTCTTCCCCCTCCCTTTCTCCTTCTTCTTCTCTGTCCTCCCTCTTCCTGTCTCTTTCCTTCTACATTCTCTGTTTGGATTTCTGGCTGCTGGAGTAATTTAATTCCAACAGAATACAGAATTTCACTTTCACACTCAACAGTTGGCAGTGCACTGTGATCCAGAGTAAAGACAAGGATCTTCTGCTTATGGAGACTAAATTTTAAAAAATTCTTTTTTGTTGTCATACTTTCAGCTTAAAGCTTAAAGTTTTATTTTCATAAAATAAAAAAAAAGGTAAAGTGAGTTGCTTACATATTGTGGTGTAATCAGGCTGCCCTTGGGATTAAGAGAAAGAGAGTGTAATTTAGTTCAAGCTCATGTTTTGATTCCGTAATGTAGGAGGCTGCAGACTTTCACTGAATGATAACATTTTAGCCTTGGTGGGCACTGTAGCTATGAATATTATTTCTATTGGATTATATTGTGTTGAGATCTGGATTATGTTAATATTTTTTAAAGTCTTACCTCAGCTCTCATGTTTTAAATACCAGGAAGAGTTTAGTGGAGAAGCCAGGGTTCCAAGGTTATGTAGACTAATGAACTATATTAAAATGAACTGGCCCTTCTTCCTGGTCAATTATATTACAGATTTGGAGAGCCAGTGACTCTGATCTCAGAAATGACCTGGCTAGCAATTCAGTGCAAAAGGGAGAAAACCTAATTAGAAAATGGCAACTTGGGAGCAGCAAAATCAAGGACAGAGAGAAACAAATGAACAATAAAAACAGAGGGGCAAAGCTGATTTTAAGAGAGTATAAAGTCAGCTTTGCCCTACTTATTTTACTGTTCATTTGTTTCAAATTTCCATTAATTCACGTGGCTCCCATCCTATCATCACTGTCAGGAGAGATTTAAAGATAATGGAATATTAGAAACAAAAGCAACTGCATGAGTGAAATAAGTGAGGGGAACACACAAGGAGGCAACCTACAGCCTGAAGCCAAAGGAGAGGGCAGACCATGGAGCACAGTTTTGTTTGTTTTTCAGTTCAACACCATCAAATTCCACAATGGCCTGCTTCTTGACTTTGGGTCCTTTTTGTTCTAAGTGCATTTGTGACACTTGCGAAAACAATTGGATAAATCCAACCACTTTGTTTATTTTCATATTCCTCACTTTAACTGAGCTAGTGGTGGGATTTGGAAATGAGGGGAGAGGTATCTCTGTCAGCGTCCAAATGAAGAAAGTAAGCAAGAGATGGGGATCATATGGAGAATGCAACAGAAAGGGGTCAGAGGAAGAGGAGAGGGGTGTGCAGCCCACAGCCCCATGGAGGGAAGGGCCCCTGGGCTCCCCCAGCATCCCAGGCAACTGGCAGCAGAAGCCCCCATTCTCTCACAAAATGCTGTTTTTAATTTTGGTCTTCTCATGAGTCTCTCACTTCATCCCTAAGTTTCTGACCCATATAAGTTGTTTCATAAATGCCGGTTGGACTCAACTAAACTAAATGATCCAGGTCTGAAAACTGTCAGTGGAAGAACAAGAGCAAGGACCAGCATGTGTTGTGTGCAGCAGACAACGTGAAACAATACTCAGAGACAGTGACGGGCGAGAAGAAAGAGGTGTCTTTTGGCCGGTGGGGTGGATCTTTCCTTCTGGAGCAGATAAAATGCCCCTACTGTGGGCTCCGACAGCATCACGCACTTCTTCCTCCACAAGTGACAGCAACCTGGATTGCAGTCGCCTGGTTATCTGGCTTCCCTGTTGGACCTGAAGTTCGAGCAGAGGGAGCCTGTGTCCGTGTTACTCACTGTTTTATCAACAGAATCTGATTTATCATGGCAGCTCAATGTACGTATCACGCTGAACGAAGACAAAAGTTAAAGGAAGAGTCTCATGAAGAAGTATGGAGATTAAAAAAAAAACCACCGAGGGCTTAAGAAGATGTTGAGTCATTTTGAATGAAGAAATTTAACTTGAAATTGAAAAAAATGAAGCTCTTTAGTGAAAAGAAGGAAAGAGTCTTATGATAGTAAAGATGTGTAGCATAATCTCCTAGAATTTTAGTTTCTTTATCTCTAGAATGAAGTCAATCATATGAGAACTGCCTCATAGGGGTTTTTGTTGGTGAGGATTAAAGGAGACTGTGTGTCTCATTTGGCCTTTAGCATTGAGACTGGGAGGTTGAAAGTGACAGAAGTCCAATTTGAACTTACTTATGGAAGAAAGAAAAGGGACCGGGGGTTGATCAAACCAAGAAGAGGGAGGAGGAAAGAGTAAGGGCTGCAAGGACCCTCAGTCCTCTTGGTTTGGGGGCTTCATCCTCTCTGGCGCCATCTGTCTGCACAAACGTGCCACCGTGGTCACCCACAGTTCCAGACTCATGTCTTGACAGATTCACAGTGAGACAGGAAAAGGGAGCGTCTCTCCCCACGGCCCCAGTTCAACAAAAAGGTCTTTGAGGAATCTCATTTGAATTGAGTCTTCACCGCTCTGCTCCTCGCTGCAGTCAGAGACAAGTCGTACCGTGCACGGCCTCCTCTGGGTCACACGCTCACCTTGCCACAAAGGGAAGAAGCGGTATTGAAGAAACCATCGTAGAAGGAGGCAATCACCCTGATTTATGTCTGTGATAGTCAATAAATGGCTGTGGGTGGCAGTAGTGACAGTAAAATGCAATGAAGAAAGCAAAGGAAGCGAGCAACTTTTCTTCATTTTCCCCACTGCATACATGCTTTCAGGACATGGTGCCTGCCCCCGGCTTTGCGTCTGGATCCCTACTCTACATCTGATGGATTGAAGAATTAAAGAGAATTCAATCCACGTTACACATGGTAAAATTCAGGGTCCACATCTGGCTGGTCTGCCCGCCACTCACAGGGTGATGGGTGCCTTGAAGCTGCCTCTGCCTGCCCCTCCTCGTGTTTGAATAATTAAACATGAAGTTCTGCAGGAGGCCCCACACACAGCTCCTATTTTCTTTTGTGTACCTCGCATTAAACCCAGAGTGCCGTGTTTCCATCAGATGTTCACTAAGTGCTTTTTAATAATAAATGAACAAACAGATGAGGAACATCCTCTAACATCAATCTTGTTACAAAATGAAACAGTTGTGTCAAAATGTTTTCTGTGAAAGTAACTCACTGAAAATAATTTGCCTCAGAAAATGTGTCCCCCAAGCTGGTTAAAAATACTGACTGGATGCTTAAGATGTACAGATCCGCATGTTTGGCAACCTCCCAAAGAAATAGATTTGGCCTGTGAGAAGGTTTCCATTAAACGACTTCTTTATTGTTTCTTAAGTAAGCTATTTTAATATTTCTCAGTAAAAGATTAATGTATCCCCTTATATGTCAACTCTGAGCTCTTTTTGCTAATCCTACATGTAAAATCTAGTCTGAAAAGGCAGCATAGAAATCCAAAGAACACATTTACAAAAGAGCTCGTCAACAAGGGAACATTAACACAGTACCCTTGAATAGCTGAGTTCCGGGGGGCCATAAGCAAAGGAATGAATTGATTCATGTGCAATCAATCCTGAAATGTTTCCTGAACGAGGTGAGTTTTGAGTCATATTTTAAAGGAAGTTAGAGCAGTGCATTGAAGTTAGGAGTAGGACAGGAAACTGGGGAAAAGAATTATCTAGTCACAAACATGAATTTTAAAGCAAGACAGGTTGATCTCTTTTTCTCTGTCCTAAGAATAATGTATTACTCTGAGATTAATGAGGGCAAGGAAGTGGGAGTGTGAGAGATCAGATGGGGAGACCTGGGCGGGAAGCTGCTCCAGTGAGCTGCCTCTCCTCTCTGGGCTGTGTCCAGAAGCAGGATCAGTGTGGGACATCCACACCCAGAGAGGGGCATGAACAGCCAGGGCTGGAGGTCTGCATATTTGGAGAATGCTGACAAGCCCAGAAACTTGGAATCTCTTACAGCAGCAGAGAATCATTGGGGTAGCCAGGGTGAGATATCAGAGCAACTGGAAAAAGCAACAAAATATGCTCGAGGCACATTGCAAGCAGAGTCCAAGTGGCAATTCTGAATTTACCAAGGTGATTAGAGTGAAAAAGAAAAAAGGAGAGAGAGAGAGAGTATCAATTGGTCAGGATAGGTTATGCTTCAGTAACAAACAATTCCTGCTCTCTTTGGTTAAACAATGAAAGTTTGCTTCTTGCTGATAATTCTTGTCCATTGCACGTCAGTGTCCTAGTCCCTCAGGGACCCAGCTAACGGGTGCACCATCTGGATACATGTCACCACCATTGACAAGGCAGGACAGAGGGAACTCGGAGAACCTCGTGCACTTGTTCTTAAAGCTTCCTCCAGAAATGACATACATCTCTCCCACTCACATTTCATTGCTGGAACAAATCTCATGGTCATGCCTAACTTGAGGAAGTTCAAGACTAACATGTCCCAGAGATGAAGGACCAGGAATTCTATGAGCAGCAAAATCCCCTTCTTTGCAGGGAGGAGTGGTGAGTGCACAGCAGCACCTGAGGGGCTTTTGTAGTAGGTGGCTCACTCTAAAAAGGATGTGCACAATTATTTCAAAGAATTCATACTCTAACCCAGGTTCTGATCTTCCCCTTGACTTGAATGTCTTAATTAGACACCCTTTAGATTCTCAAGCTTAACAGCCTCGATTTTCAAACTTGAAGTTAATCCTCATCTGAATAAATGCCAATAAAGTGAAGAAGGCCTGTATTGTGTTCTATGATGAGCCATCTTCTATGCTGAATGAAGGGCCTTTTTACCATAGAATATTTTTTGGCAGATTGAAAGGTTGACATGGTTAAGTAAAGACTTGCCCAAGGGAATTCCTGGAAGAGGAGCACCTATGCTTTGTATTATACAAGAGCATGTCCACAGCCAATGGGTACAAAGAGCTCTGGGGGAGCCTGCCACATGCAGCAGCCTGTTGGGGAGAGGGAGCACCCCCAGAGAAGTGGTGTCGAGAGTCATCTCTCTTGGTGGCACTTGGGAAAGTGGGATCTGGCTCCTGTATAATTATCTGCTCCAAAATTGATGAAGTAACATGCCCATGAAAGATTAAAATATAAGTCTGAAACATAACGGTTTCAGATGGATAGTTCTACGGTAGTTACTTGAAAGAGACAGGCTGAATCTCCAGTCACTAGGACCTGAATGCAACTTATTCATCCATCTGTGAAACACACATTGAGCACCTGCCATGGACCAAGTCCTTCTGTGGGCACTTGAGATGCTGATAGACAAGATAGGTGTGAAGGATGCTGTGATGAACCCCCTAGATCCTCCTGAAGGGATGACACTGCTAGGGGTGCTGCTGGCAGCTGGTCCTCAGCTGTCAACTCGCTTGTGAACCATCTGTGCTTACAGAGAGCTGCTTCCCTCAAAATCATGCCAGCTTTAAAGAGCAGGCCACATACAATGACTGACTGGCGAGGGGTCCAGGGCCCAGCCCTGTATGTCTTGACTTAGGACACTCTGCCGGGATTTCCATCTCCAGAACTCCCTGTAGAGCTGGCTGAGGTTTCCATTGAGCTGACCATGGCATGGCTTCCCCTCCCATCTAGTCCCAGTCCCTGCCCTTCCTTTCCCATCCCAAGGTGTGGCTCCCGAAGTGCCCATCTCAGAGAATCGGCTCAGATGAGTCCCCATGCCCATCTCAGAGAATCTGCTTCCTGGGGAACAAAACCTGCCACAGAAAAAGCCCTTTCCTGTGGAGCTTACAAACTAATGGGGACAGCAAACACCAAGCAAGTAAATATATAAGCAAATGTCAGATTGTGACATGTGTTATAAGGAAAATAAAAAGGGGTAACCAGGATGGTGTCCAGGGTAAGACAACATTGGGTAGGGTGGTCTGGGAAGGCTTTGAACAGAAACCCAGTTAGTGGAGATATAGGAGAAAACAACCTGGGCAGAAAGGACAAACGTAAGGGCTCCAAGACAGCATTAGGTTGGATGGATGTGGGAAAGAGAGAGAAGTGCCCCATGGTTAAAGCAGTGTATGCAAGGAGAAATCAGTCTGGGGTCAATGAGGTAGGTGGGGTCAGACCTTAGAGGGTACTATCGGCCTTGGCAAGGACTTTGAATTTTATTTTAAGGGCTATCGGAGTCCCCAGTCCATGTAGAGATTGTCTGTGATTTAGAAAAGGGAAGTCTTTTCTTTTTTTTTCTTTTTTTTTTTTATTAAATCATAGCTGTGTACATTAATTCAATCATGGGTACAATGTGCTGGTTTTATATGCAATTTGAAATATTTTCATTGAACTGGTTAACAGCTTTCATGGCATTTTCTTAGTTATTGTGTTCAGACATTTATATTCTACATTTAGTAAGTTGGAGGGAGAGTAAGTGGAGGGCAGTCTTTTCTTAAGAAAAGAAAACTGATAAGTGAATGACTAGTTTAGTGCATGACCTGAACAATCATTCACAGCATCCCTGCTGTGGAGAGTTGGAATGCAGGAGGCTGACCACCCAGCAGATGGTGTAAGCAGGGGTGGAGAGGGACGTGAGAAGATAGAAGAGTATTAGCTCTGGAGTTTGATCAGCAGCTTCCAGCCTAGTTCGCCCAGACAGTGATTCCACGTTCCAACCTGCTCACCCATCACACCGCTGCATGGGGTGCACAAGCATCAAGAGTGTTCTCGTAACTCCCACATGCCACCCCCCAACCTGAACATGTCACAAGTTGTCTAGCACAGTTGGAGAGGTCTGTGTTTCTTTAGATGGCTGGTTCTGTGTCTCTAAGTAATATGCTATATGTCTTGTATGGGTAGAAACTGTACTCAGCTGCCAGTACAGAGATCCAGCAAAAGTTTCTTAAACAAGATAAACATTTGTTTCTCTCTCACGTAAGAGAATCCAGACATCAAGAGCAGAAAGACAGAAGAAACTTGAACCCCACATGATTATAGATCTACCATAGCTACCCTGGACTCCCTACAATTGGCAAGGAAGAGACAGAAGAAAAGGGGAATGATTTTGATCATTCAAGAAGCATTTCCACTAGTGCTACAGATGACTTCTGCTCAAATTGTATCGGCCCTAACTTAGTTACCTGTGTCCCTTGCACCTCTGCCCTGATAGGAATATATCACTAATTATAATGGAATTAATAATCAAAATTTTTACTTTATGACTGTGTGAATTTTGTTTACTACAGCTCCAAGGAATGAATCATTTCTTCTCTTATAAAAGTTTTGGTTCTTCCTGGAGTTTTGAATAGCATTTTTGGGGTCCTGTACGAGGGAGACTCCTCCTGCCTCGAGTCTCCATCTTATCAGGAATTCTCTCTCTTTCTCCCTCACAAAGGCCTTCCTCCTGGGACCTCCTGATCTTCAGGAGGGTGGATCTCAGAGTCTGCTGCACAGCTGTTGTCCTCAGACCTGCTGTGACCTGTCTGGTGGGTTGGAGGCCTTGTTTCCTGGGTTCCATGTCTGTGTTCTTCATGTATTGGAAATTCACTTTTTGCTGGAACTTTCCTGCTTTAGCCACAGAGGTGCTGGTCATGAAACATAATCCCTGTCCTGAGGGTTTTCCAGCCTAGGGATGGAGACAGATACAAAAAAGCATAAGTCACAATACTTGGCGTACGTATACGCTCTAACAGGTAAGGTGTGAGGTGGCACCCGGGCAGGAGAATGACATCTACTCATGGGATGGAGGACAGCTTCATAGTGAAGGCAACACCAGGTTGTGCCTAGTGAGAGAAGGAGGTTCCAGGGGGAGGTGACAGCGTCAACAAATGCATGGAGGCTTGAGTGACAAAGCCTGTTAGGGGAATGGTGAATTTGGTGATACTGAAGCAGGAACCACACAGCGTAGGTGAAGGCTAAGGACATAGAATCTAATATGCTAGTTCCAAACAACCCACTTAGAAACCGACGAGCATGTTATTTGCAAGTCGTGGGTGTCCTGAGCAGATCTGTAAATGTGAACACGGCATTTAAAAAGCCCAAACATTTGGGCAGCACCTGTGGCTCAGAGAAGTAGGGTGCCAGGCCCATATACTGGAGGTGGTAGGTTCAGGCCCAGCTCCGGCCAAAAACTGCAAAACAAAAAAAACCATTTCTGTCCAGGAAATAAGATCTCTTCAATTCTGATTATGAGTTTTCCAGTTCCAACTCAGAGGAGGCTAAAGTGTCTGTCAGGCCTAGGTATCCCTCAATAACAGATTGTTTGAGTTTTCTCAAAAGATAAAGAGTTTTATTAGAATGTAAGAAGGAATAATTGATTTAACGTATCTAGTATACCAAATCTGTGGTGTGCCTATGACACCATGCAGTGTTATGATTCAAAAAATTTAAGATCTCTCTAGCACGCCAAATCTCCCCTGACTTAATGTGCTAAAATGTTTTTTACTTAGACACATACTTTGCTTTCCCTGCAGAGGACTGAGCAAGCCTAAATCTCAAGGGGTAAGGACCCTCCCTCTTTTCCCACCTTTTTAGATTATTGGGTTTATTCTATATTTGCCACATTTCTAAGTGCTTCAAAGGGGGCTAGAGCAGACATAACCTCACCTCATAGACTCCTGGCTCCACATCACAAGTCTCCTGGGCATTTTTGCATTATTATTGGTTTGAAACTATTTAAAATCTCTTTCCTCCATAAAGGTATGTGTGTATAGCTTCCCCGTCTCCCTGCAAAACCCACTTTATAGGTAGAAAGTAGCCAACTGGACATTGTTTCATGAAGAGCGTCAGACCTGAAAAACAAAAAAAGAACCCAGCAACAACAAAACCCAAAATTCCCTTGGTGCAATTAATATTGATCCAGAATAAAGCACTTCTCTTTTCACATTATTTTTGGCTTTATACATCACGTTGTTTCAGTGATTTTTCTCATGATAGCTCTATAGAAGGAATGAATCACAAAGGAAAATAGTCAATTAAATTGGATGAAGGACCTGTTGGAAGTGGGTGTGTGTGTGTGAGCGTGTGTGTGTGTGTGTGTGTGTGTGTGTGTGTGTGTGTGTAGTGGAGGGGGCATTAACTAATAATATTTTGGCATCTACTTCTTAATGTAAAATCTAATTCATAAGTTCTTCAGGAAAATTTGAAAATGTTGGATTCATTTATTTTTCCAGTGAATAGCAAATGAGCACTTAATTGCTGGACAAGAAAGCAAGATGAACAAGGAGGCCCTGGGCCTCAGGGAACTTGCTAGAACCTGGGGCTCCACATGGGAGGAATCCCTCTGTGAGAGCGTTCATGGCTGTGATGTGATCAGTGCCTGGGAGAACCCACACACTCCCACCATTGTCCTCACATTTCAAACTGAATTTCCAACTAGAAAATTACATTTTCTGTCAAATGTAACAAGTTCCACCATTATAACATGCTTTAGATTGGGGGATAAAACAGGCATTTGGTTGTTATTCAACCGCTGGTGGTTTTCTTTGAGTCAACCCACTTTACTATGGTTTTCAGTGGTATTAAAATCCCACTAAGCACTCTCATTGCTTTTGAAAAGGTGCAGGACCCCATTCTTAAAGTCCCTACCCAATCCAATGCTGTTCTGGAATCATTCCTAAAGGGATGTGTGTGTGTGCATGTGTAGAACCTCCATAGCTGACCCCCTCCCTACACTGACCACCTTTTTAAAGTCAACCTGATTTTCATAGATGGGGCACGTACCACCTGCACATATCATAAGGCCTTGTTCCTTATGTTGGCCAGCCTGTTACAGTGCCTTGGGTGGTCAACTTACAGAGTTTCTACTATTAAAATTGTAATACTTAAGTCACGTTTGACTTCTACAATTACAACAAGTGTCCAAATGTGACTTGTATCCATCTTTTTTTATTAGTATATATATAGTTTTACAACTTTAATGTCGTTTTTCCTTCCGTAAAATGTGTATACATTTTTTGACACCCTCTGTGAAGTACATGTTGTGTGTGTATATAAATTTAGATATTTAATCACATAGCATGTGAATGCATATATATTGTATGCATATATTTACATGCTCATGTATGTATATACATATTTAAATTTGTGCTTTTCTTTCTTCATGCTAGAGAAATGTAATATTGACTAAACCATAAATTGGTTTATAGCTTGAGTCACAGTGCAGTGACTGCAAGGTATTTTGTAATGACCCAAAGAGGAGTGTCCTCATAATCACCTCATCAGGAAGCCTGGGAGGGAGCCACCCTTGGAAGTGAATGATATTGTACAGTTCTGGTTACAAAGGTTTTGGACTTAATTGGACAAAATCCCCACATGGCAGAAAGAAAACTTCTACCAGGGGAGAAGCCTACCCAGACAGCCAAAGCCTTTCTGGCCTGATCAGTTCTAGGAAGCGACTATTGGCTAAAACCATTCCACTCGGGTGGGAATCTGATACTCTGTGTCTTAGAGGCGGGGGTGCTGTGAGGTATCCCCCAGGGCAGTGGTTCTCAATCTTAGTGGAACATTGGAGTCACCTGAGACACTTCCAAAAATACTCTGGCAGGGTCCTACCTGCAAAGAGCTTCATCTGCAGGGTGGGGCCTGCCCTAGGATCAGGAAAGGTGAGTCCAGAGTGCCTCCCAGTTGGGAGCCGCTGTGCTCCAGCAGGGATCTTTGGCCTACACATACGTAGTATTTGGGGACAGAAACTACCAAGGCAGCCAGTCTTCCTTTTCCAGAGGTGGAAGGTCATAAGGAGCAGCAGGACGGGGAGTGTGTAGTGCCCTCTGGAGACCACCTGCTGGGCATCCTTTGAGCTCTCTGAGGCCCCCAAGCTCCTCTGCGGCTATGTGGAGGCCACTGCTGCACATCTGGCCCAGAGCACTACACAGACTGTCGTAATCATGTAAGATAAGCTCCTAGGAATGAAAAGAAGGCAGCCTAAACTTTCTGAGTTCCAGTGCCAAAGCAGGAGGTCTTGAAACCGCAGGGCAGGGGGTGGGATCATTTGCGGACACAAAAAGCCAAAGGACAAGAGGACTCTGTTTTAGCAGATTAATTTATAAGAAAAATATCAGAAGCAAAAGGCACACATGGGAATATTGTTATTGGAAAGAGCATTTTGCAGAAGAATTTTTATAAATGGAAACTTCTTCAAGTTCAAGCCATATTTGAAAACACAACCACATGGGTGGCAGGAAGGAGAAGAACAGCTGTGTTCAAATATTTTCCTGCAGGGATGAACACCCAGCCTCACTCAGCTGTCTTCCCGAAGGGCCCTGGAGTGGCTCTCCGTGGGTCTTGTTTGCTTTTGGAACTGCTGGCTTAGCCCCTTTGCAGCCCCAGTGACCCAGAGGGGATGATAAAACATAGTAGCTGTTAAAAGAGCTATTCCATTTCAGAGATGAAGATTTTTCCCTCCCTAAGATGACTTTAAGAAAAGTTCATTTTGGAAATAGAGAGGAGAAATGGAGACAATTTCTGTATGAGTTAATAGGAAAAAAAAGTTCCAGGGCAAAATTTTCTGCAAAGCTCATTCCTGCATGCAGATTTAAATCTATGGCACTTGACTAAGGGATCACTCAGGAAATTCCCCTTTCCTTCCTTTGACCCATAGCAGAATAAAGTGGATTAGTTTGGAGTGTTTGGGGTAGTTGTTTTGTGGTAGAAGTTGAAGGAATTTGGGGAAATTTGGAGTAAAATACTTCCTGAGTAGCTCAGAAATGAAGGTTTGCTGGAGTGGGTAGCCTGAAATCTAGTGTAGGCTATCCTCTGCAACATTTTTGATAATTTCTGTTTGCCACAACTTTTTCTGGCCTGATGAAACTCTGCTTTTCTAAAAAAGCACATTTGTATGTTAAACAAAGTGTATGGTCCAGCACTAGACAGAAGGAAGTTAGCCTGCTTAACCCTTTGACTGGCACGGCATAGACACTTGTGTGGAATATGACCTTGGCTGTTCCAGAGAAGCAAGAGCGAATGTCTCCCTGGGAGTTCCTGGGAACTCCCAAGGAGCACTTCTGACGTAAAAAAATGACAATACATATTTTCTCCAAAATCTATCGTTTCCATTCCCAGGAAACAAAAAGAGATTTTTCAGGCTTTCTATATATTATCTCATATCATATAAATATAATCAGGAGTAATAATTAATAATGCTTTGTGAGCACATACTATGGAATCACACATTGTTCAAGAAGGTTTGTATATTGTCTTAGTGTGTTTTCTGTGACTTATAATAGAATACCTGCAAGTGAGTAATTTATTAGGAAAAGGAACTTATTTTGTGAAGTTCTGGTGGCCAGGAGGTCTAAGGTTGAGGGACTGCGTCCCCTCCCCCGTCTTGCCGTGGGGATTCTCTGCAGAGTCTTGAGGAGGCACAGGATGTTGTGTGGCTGAGTGTGCCAGCTCAAGCTTCGCTGTCACCTGCAACCTACTTAGCTCAAATGAGTTAAAAGCAGGACCTCAGTTCCGAGCCCTAAATCTTTTGCCTTTTTATCAACAAAGGCCTTTTCCTGAAGAAGGATATAGGCCTGTCTGGTGTGGTCTTCTCCTCAAGACCAGAATCATTCAGGAGGAGGTCGTCACACCTGTGTTGTTCTTCAAATGTCCTTCAAATACAAAGATGACTACAACAATGGAGCCCGTGATTCCTTGTAAAGTGACCCCTCCACTCCTTCCATGGAGAGGTAGAATCTGTTTCCCTTCCTCTTAAATCTGGGCCTGCCACGTGGCTTGCTTTGACCAACAGATTGCATCAGAGGTGAGGTTGTGTGAACGTCGAGGCTAGGCAGAAGGCCTTCTAGCTTCTGCTTTTGTCACTTTGGAATACTGCCCTGGGACCCCGTGTAAGGAAGCCAGTCCAGGCAGGAATAACTACCAGACAGGCGAGTAAGTTGATCTTGGATCTTCCAGTCCAGCTGACCCTCAGCTGAAGGCAGCCATGTGGTGAGCCCAGGTGAACCGGTGCAGAAGCCAAGAGAGACGATGTGTCCTTGTCATTTTAAGCCTCTAAGTTTTGGGGTGGTTTCTTTCATAACATTAGATTAGTGATACCCCAGGAATCAATCGCTCCTTCCTCAGTGAATAGGTATTTTAATTGTGTGAAGTTACTCTATGTGGGTAAAACCCTGGGTATCACCTGAGAGCTGGTCCAGCGGAAACCCCCTTCCTAGAAGGAAGAATCTGGACAAGCTCTGAATGTGTTTGCCTAGTGAGCCCCAGAACCGCATGGCTGTGCCTTCATTCTTCCAGGTCAGGAGTGCTCTCACCTCAGATGAAACAAATCCAGGTCAAATTATTGCAAGTAGCTAACACAGGGGACAAGTTCCAACTTTCAAATCTGGAGTTCTTGACTCAGCCAGGATGTTTAGAAATCTAATGAGCTTTAAACCTTTTTCCTTATTGTGCCAATTAGCCCAGGTAAGAGCCTTTCTAATACTTGGCGGCTGTTTCTCCGCCTACTTATTGCTGGGAAGCCATTGAACTTCAGAGCTGCAGGGTATTGGGATATAATCAGGTAAAACTCCTTGCTTTACAAGATTCAGACTTTGTGGGGTGTGGAGTTGGGTGTTGGGTCCCAGGGGAGCCTCTGGGTGCTCCAGGCAGACAAAACCACCTTAATTGTGATCACATTGTCAGGGTCACATAAAAATGGTGTCCAGTCATCTGTCTTGATTTTTCTGGGATCCCTACTCAGAAGAACTTGAGCCACAAATGAGATTCAAAAACACCTGAAGGACTTGGCACTCTTTGGGAAACAAGATTGCAGCAAATTTCTGGAGTGAAAAGTTCTCCCTGGGTGTGGAAGGATTGCTGCACACTGGGCGGACTGAACTCCAGGTGTGCTGTGAGAAAAGGGCTACACGTCCCGGCATGAATATTCCCCCTTCTAGTTCCCCAACGGCACCAAGGCCTCTTTTCAGGGGAGCCTCATGCCCACGGCAGTTGGGAGACACAACTGGAAGAACTATAGCATCCAGCATCTAAGCACAGTGCTGTAGGCAGGGGTGTTCTCATATCCACTAGGGAGAAGGGTGGTGGCGGAAGCTGAGGCAGGTACGGATGGATGGACTCTGGGGGGGACATCAGAGATCAAGGGCAGTTGGCTGGGACATGAGGGTCACTATGGTTGGAATCTGAATGGAGAGACTACGTGACGGCACCAACAATTTGGGGGGAGAGCTTTGGCAGCAGGGCCCTGGCCCCAGTGCAGGCTTGTGGGGTGAGCGCAGACGGCCTGGCAGGCAGAGGAGGGGACCACACAGAGAAGAGAGATTGTGGGGTTACTTATTTATGTATGTAGACACCACATGTATATTGCATTCTCTCTCACTCTCTGTCTCTCTCCTGCCCTCCCTCCTTCCCTCTCAGAATTCTAGGAGACACAGTAAGAGAGGGCTGGTGCCGTGGCAGGTGGGGATTTCAGACAAATTATGCCGATGACTTACTTTGCCTGGGACCTAAAACTGGAAGGTTACAGGGGATATTTGGATAATCTACAGATGAAGACATTAGGGGTCAGAGAAGTGTCTTATCAATAACAGGCCAACAGGCAAAATCTGGCCCACTGCCTATTTTTATAAATAAAGTCATAGTGGGCCCCAGCTGTGCCATTCATTGCAGCAGTATTTCCAGAAGGGTCGTACATGGTTCCATCCTGAGCTTTGTTCCAGAGGCAGAGTCTTCCCTGCTCTTTCCATCAGGAACACAGAATGAGGACAAGGGTGAACCCCAGTGACGATTCTGAATAGACGCTATCTAAATAAGGAAGCCGCGGAACTCCAGAGCCGCACATATAAGATACTGTGTTGCTGGTGGCACTGGGGGCTGCAGCCATCTCCAGGGCAGCCCTGGGCGCCCACGCTGAACAATGAGTTGGCACGGAGTCCTACAAGAGCACTGCCTCTGCGGGTTTCCCAAACAAGCATGTTTCAAGTTAACTCATTTCCAGTAATAACGTGCAACAACTTGAACTTGTGCTGATGCAAGCTTTTTGGCCAGGCGAGGGCAACGTGACATAATGAACATAAGAAACTTATGAAAAGCTACTAGAGAAGATATGATCCGATGTTTGGCAACACTGATTGGACCCAGCGCTTTGTAAAACCCAAAGCTCCAGAAGTATCTCTGCCACCATGCATCACAAATACGCAAGAGGGGAGAGCAAGAAAGGTTTAAAGAGAGGCAAGGAGGGGAGGAGGGAAGAATCTTCCAACAGCTGCTTCAGAACTTGGGTGGAGGCGGGGGAAGAGCCGACAATCCCCAGGAATGAAAAGACTTGTCCGCCCAAGCACGTCCTAGAAGGAAGGAACAGCCCGGGAGCAGATGGAGGCGCAATGCAGGCTCCGTGCTGGTGTGTGAGAGGACAGGGAGGAGGCTGGGGCTGCTACAGTGATGCAGAGCAAGGTATCTGGCTCCCCAAGGCTGTGGCAGAGCAAGACATCCGGCTTTGCTGCTCTTCAGAGCTAAGGCAGCTACAGTCTTTCTTCAATAGCCATGATGCAGCCTCACAGGGGCTCAGACCCAGCCTCCCTCCTTCTCTTCCTTCCATTTCTCCTTCAACCTTCAAGAAAGTAAAACATGAGTCATAACAAAGGACTTTGTGACTTCAGAGGTGTCATTTCGGTGGGCATCAGCATTCTCCTCTGTGAAACGGGAGAGGTTTGGATGAGAGCAATGAATTTCCAAACTTTAATCTTCAACCAACAGATGCCATTTTGCAAATGCAATGTGAAGCAAGACCAAGTGGAGACAGTTGGGTTAAGGGAGTAGGATGGGGAGCAAGGAGCCTGCCAGGGTGTCTGAAACAAAGTACCACACACAGTGGATATTTGCTGTCTCACAGTCTGGAGGTGTAAGGGTCAAGATCAAGTTTGGGCAGGGCTGTCCTCTGTGAGGCCTGTGAGGGGAGACCCGTCCCAGGACAGTCTCCTTGACTCATAGATGACCAGCCTCCCCTTGCACATCATCTTCCCTCTTGGCTTATCTCTTCCTATGAGGACACCAGTCATACTGGACTAGGGCCCACCCTAAAGACCTCACCTTAACCCCCATTATCTCCAAATAAGGTCATATTCTAATGTACACAGGATTAGGACTTCAGCATGTTAACTTTGGGGGAAATACAGTTAAAACTGGAACAGAGCCTTAACTACTCTGACCTATCCACTCTTGAGGAGGCTCCTAGGACAGTGCCATGGATATGTTCCTGCACCTAACATGGCCAACAGCAAGACCAAGAAGGGCTCAAAGGAGCAGCAAGTAAGGACATGGCCAGAGATAATAGTCAGGTGTTAGTGTCCACGGAGCTGCACCTTTAAAAGGGACCACATCCTTAGGGGCAGGGGCAGGGCCTGGCCTGGGGCTGGACTGGACAGTTCATTAGCTGGAGGAATGAGTTGCATGGAAGGATCCACCTCCAAGCACGAGTCCTTAATTAAGATGGTGTAGTCTTAGCATGAGGATAAACATAAATCAATAAAGTAGAATCGAGAGGCCAGAAACACACCCATAATGTTCTCTCTCTCTCTCACACACACACATACACATTCTGGTGATATAGTAACTGACAAAAGGGTAACAATTGATAAATCTGAGTGAAAGTTATATTGGTGTTATTCGTAGTATTCCTGTAAATTCTCTGTAAGCTTTCTGTAAGTTTGAACTATTTTTTTTTAAAGAATATATGTGCTCTGTTATTCCTCAGCAGCCTAGGTACAATCCAGACATGGAGATTTAGCTAAGTTGGGGAGCAAAGGTATATCATTGATAAAAACAGTTGATTAACAGTTTTTGTTTTGGGGGTCATACATTGTCCTGAAAGAAGGGCCAGTCTGCTTATTTAATACTAAAACATCAGTACTAAAGAAAGTAGCCTGTGGGTGCAGTTTTTTTTTTTTTTGCAAAGTTTTAATTTTTTTTTTCTTTTGGAAGAGCAGATTTATTTGAATACCATACAATTCACCCATTTTAAGTGCACAAGTCAATGTTTTGGTGCATATTCACAGCGTTGTATAACCATCCCACAATCAACTTAAGAACACTTTCATCACCCCACTAAGAAGCCCTGTGTGCTTTAGCCATCACGCTTTCCATTCCTCGGTCCCCACCCAGCATTGGCAATAATCTCCTGTCTGCCTCTATGGATTTGCCGAGTCTGTACATTTCTTGTGGAATCATAAACAGTTTTTCATGCCTGGCTCTTTCCACTTAGCCTGATGTTGTCAGGGTCCTCCACTGTGGCACATAGCGGCACTTCATTCCTATTATATAATGAGTGAAAGACGGCCCCTCGTAATGGCTTCTAGCTAGTTCATTTCTTCACTGCCAGAGGAGACCCCTTCAGCTTAAAGGCCTGCAAGTGCCAAACCCGAAATTGTACATTCCCTTTAAGAACAACCTAATAAGGGATTTCCAGGCATTGAGGGCCTGCCTGCTCTGCAAACCCCATGAAACTTCATTCATCACCTGCTGGTCCTTGAGAAGACAGAGTTTTCCGCTACACAAATAGAAGGTGGTACTACCTTCTGGAGTCCTCCGACCCACATGCTCTCTCCATGCTGCTGAGCACCAGTACCTAGACACCGAAGCTCCCAGTCTGGCCCCCTCTCTGAGAGCTCCCTTGCCTCCCCCACTTACGGAAGGTGGTCCCCTCTTTGTAAATCTCTGGGTGATCTCATGCCATGAGAGACTTCACTCATGCAACCATGTCCCTCTGTTGCCAAATAAATCATGTGTGTTATGGCCTTACATGGTCACTTCCTTTACCTTGATCAGACTCCAAATGCCTCATGCCCTCTATAGTTCTGTTTTATTATTGAGTAACATTCCATTGTGTGGATATACTGTCTTTTGAGTATCTATCCTTCTGGTGATGGACATGTGGATTATTTCCTCATTTTGGCTATTATGAGTAAAGTTGCTCTTAACATTTGTGCACAAGTTTGTGTTTGCACATTTGTTTTCATTTCACTTGGATACAGATCTAGGGGTAGAATTTCTGGTCGTATGGTAACTCTTTGTTTAACCCTTTGAAGAACTGCCAGGCCATTTTCCAAAGTGGCTGAACCATGTTTCATTCTGACCAGCAGTGTATGACGGTTCCAATTACTCCACCCACTTGCTAACACTTGCTATTATCTGATTTTTGATTTTAGTCATCCTAGTGAGAGTGAAATGGTTTTGATCTACATTTCGCTGATGACTAATGATGTCAAGCATCTTTTCATATCCTTATTGACCATTTTTATATCTTCCTTGGAGAAATGACACTGGGTTATTTGCTCATTTTTATACTGGGTTATTTGGCTTTTTATTATTGAGTGGTAAAAATTCTTTTTATGTTCCTGATACAAGTCCTTTTTCAGCTACAAATGTTTTATCCTTTCTGTGGGGTACTTTTTCATTTTCTTGCTGAAATCCTTTAAAGCACAAAAATGTTTAATCTCAGTGGGGTACAATTTATCTATTGTTTTCCTTTGTTGCTTATGCTTTTAGAATTATATCTAAGATATAGACAACATCTTCATCACCAGGTCTCTGCATGGCCTGCCTGTACTTGCCCAAGCCTTGTAAGTTGTCCCTTTCAAAAAAAACTCTTTTCTAATTATCCTAAGTTGAACGTGCCTTCTGTTTCCTGTTGGAGTCCTTCCTGATGGAGTCTGGTGAGTTTAGGAACCATTTGGCAGTACATTGTGTCCTTCATTAATTTATCAGCAGCTTGATGGCTAGAAGCCAGCAGATCTTTGCTACGTCTTGGTAGGGCTCTTCAGTTAGGGAAAAGAACACATGAGAGAGGGACAGGTACAAGACGAGGGTCACAGCTGACCATCACTGGGAGAAGAGTGTCATGGTTAGGTATGTAAGTTTTGGTGCCAAGCTGCCTGGCACCAAATATAGAACATTCCTCACTGTGGCAGATAGACTCAAAGATGGCCTCCAGTGAGCCCAGTCTGCTGATGTGCTATCTGTGTCAGTCCCTCCTGATAAGTGTCTTTGGGACTCGTCATTACGTCTAACCAGTAGCATATGACAAAAGTGTTGAGGTGCCACTTCAGTAGTGATGATGCATAAGTTGTAACTTCCTGCAAGCAGGCTCCCTCCCTGGTTAGCTGTGCGGATGCAAACCACCACCTGTGAATGACCCTCAAATGTGAATGACCACATAGAAAGACCTGAGAAGCAAGGAACTGCTCTCACTTCAACAGCTCTCAAGGAGCAGCCACCTGCCAGCAGCCATGTGAGCTTAGTAGCAGATTCTTCCCCAGTCGAGCCTCCAGATGAAAACACAGCTCTGGCTGACACCTTGACTGCAGCCTGAGGAGGAACCCTGAGCCAGGTCACTCGGGTAAGCTGTGCCTGATTGCTGGCCCACAGAACCAGGGAGACAGTAGGTGTGCTTTGCTTTAAGCTGCTATGTTTGTGGTACTCTGGTAACAATTGGTTAACTAATATACTTACTACTTGTATAACCTTAAGCAAGTTACTCAATCAATTTATGCCTCAGTCTCCTCATCCATAAAATAGGACTTAAGATAGTAATCATGCACATCTACTTGCAGGGTTGAGTGAGGATGAGATGAGTTAAAAGTAATAGGCTTAAAGCAGTGTCTGTGACAGCCTGCCTGTCACAGAGATGGTGGGTGCCGTCTAGCATTTTTGGAGCATTGACAGACTCTGGAGCCCCTCTGAGGTTACACCACCTTTCCTGGTCAGAACATGCGAGTGACACTTCTCCCTCTCTTCCCCTCCCCAGGGCACCCCAACTTTTACCGTCATTTGTCTGTTTGGGGCACCTGGCAGGTAGAAACAGGATTTCACAGAGCAGTAAGCATCCTCTCTACAGGCTCTTCCCTGCTTTGATATCTTAGGTCCTTAGAAAATCAGCTGGAAATCTAGCTTGGATGACTTGTGGGGAGTCCAGGAGCACAGCATGGATCAGGATGTCTGTCCAGTTGGCATTTATTATAACATATCCCTGTAGGGGCCAGCAGAGCATCAGAGAATTCTGCGAGGAGGCAGCAGAGGGAAGCATCTTCCAGCACCACGTACCTCAAACACACAGCTTCCAGCTCCTGCAGGGTCCTCCATAGCTTCACATACACCCAAGACCCTCCCCTCTTCCTGGGCTCTGATAATCCTGAGATTTCAAGGGTGCTTTCCCATCAATCTTCTTTATTCATCATACCCTCCCACACAAACCCCAAACACAGATCCATCTTTTCACCAGAGCAAGGTGAAAGCCTCTGATCTCTTCCTCTCTTTTCCTCCTCTTCCCTCACAGCACCTCATGTGCAAGACAATTTCTCCTTCCCCATCCAGCAAGGCTCGTGGTTCCAAATTCATTTTTACCTCTTATTCCCACCTACTTTGATTTGGTGGACATGCCTTTCTCTCACTGTCCCCAAAAGTTGACCCTCCAAATAAACACATGCGTGCTTACCTATGCACAGATGCCAAAGACAGATTTCCTGTCAGTTTATTTATATTCTCTTCAAGTCTGAGGTGCCCCTACTGCTGTAAGTAAGGACACAGGCCAAAAAGGAAAAAATGATTTGCCCTGAATTAGACTCCCGCTAGTTGTAACCCCAAGAATAAAATCCAGGTGTTCTGACCCAAAATGGATACTGTTTGTTGAACAACAGAAGGGGCCTGTTGGCTGGGTCCAATCAGCTAAAACATAATTAAACCATTTCCCCCCATGGCTGATAGGCTAATCCCCCAGTGAATTGGAGACCCTGTGAGGTAAGGGGCGACCTCATGTTTACCCTCACTACAGAGCCTTGGCCTTAGGAAACAGGAGATAGGGGTTGACTTGAATTCATCATTTCCTTCAAAGCTGAGGGTAGAGGTTCTGGAAGAGGTCCGAGAAGATGGAAAAACAGAAAACCACACTTCTTTCTAGGAGGTGCATTTCACAGCGGCTGTTTTTACCTTTCAGTGCCCTGGCAGCTCCCAGAGGGCCTGACTGCCTGAGCTCTGTTAGAGCGCCAGGAAAAATGACTCCTCTCCTGGCCAACTGTGGGTTTTCAATGTGTGAGCAGGAGGCTCTGCAGTGTCTCTTCAACTCCCTCTCCTGAGTGCTGGCCCGCAGCACGGAGGACAGGAAGGGGAAACGCAGGGTGGACTAATCCAATTTGTCCATGGGCACGTTTTACTGTTAGCAGCGGGATCACTGCTTTTTTTTCTTTCTCTCTTTTTTCCCCTTCTCGTGCAAGACACTATGGCTGTGCTGGTGGGTAGGTGGACAAGTCGGTGGATAGACAGATGGAGAGGGAGTTTCCTTCCTGGGATTCTCGTAATTGGCATGTGATTTACATGCCATTTGTCTGGAGGATGGTGATATCTACTGGAAGCAGCTTGAGCTACAACTGCCTCTAGCGTGGCAAAGATGATGAATGCGGGCAGGGGTCTCCTGTTTCCTTCCTACTGATCAAATCCTTTATTTTATTTTATTTTTATTTATTTATTTATTTATTTATTATTATTATTATTTTGCACTTTTTGACTAGGGCCAGGTTTGAACCCGCCACCTCTGGTATATGGGACCAGCGCTCCTTTGAGCCACAGGCACCACCCTATTTTTATTTATTTATTTTTTTGAGATGGAGTCTTCCTTTGTCACCCTGGGTAGAGTGCTGTGGCTTCATAGCTCACAGTAACCTCAAACTCTGGGGCTTAAGCCATTCTCTTGCCTCGGCCTCTCGAGTAGCTGGGACTACAGGCACCCGCCACAATGCCCGCCTATTTTTGGAGATGGAGACCCGCACTTGCTCAGGCTGGTCTCAAGCCCCTGAGCTCAGGCAATCCATCTGCCTCGGCCTCCCAGAGTGCTAGGATTACAGGTGTGAGCCCTTGCACCTGGACAACTCCTTTATTTTAAACCATACCCTCTCCATGCATCCTTCAAGGATGGAGGATCCAAGGAGCCAGAATATAATTCTTCTCATTAAAGCTAAAAGCGACACATACATAGAGTTAAAAAAAATAAATAAAGCAATACAGAGGAAGGTATAACAAAATCTCAGTTGCCCCTCCACAAAAGAAGCGTTTGACAGTTATACACTGGCGGAAAAAAGCCCACTGGTAAGCCAGCAAAGATCATGTACTATCTATGCATATAAAAGGAATTTTTCCATATCCACAACTCTGGTCCTTGTTTTTAGTCACTGCTTATTAGAGATCATTTCAGATTAGCACATGGCCATGCCAGTTTTTTCTTTATCATGGCTGTTTTTGTTCCGTTGTATGGTTATATTTAATTTATTCAGCCAGTTTTCTAGTACAGGTCTTAGTCAGTTCAGGTTGCTATAAAAAAATAGCAGGCAGTGCCTGTAGCTCAGTGAGTAGGGCGCCAGCCCCATATACTGAGAGTGGTGGGTTCGAACCTGGCCCCGGCCAAACTGCAACAACGAAATCAAAATAGCCGGGCGTTGTGGCGGGCGCCTATAGCCCCAGCTACTCGGGAGGCTGAGGCAAGAGAATCGCCTAAGCCCAAGAGCTGGAGGTTGCTGTCAATTGTGATGCCTCGGCACTCTACCGAGGGGGACAGAGTGAGACTCTGTCTCTTAAAAAAAAAAAAAATACCATGGAATGGGTAACTAAACAGACTTTCTCACAGGTATGGAGATGGGGCCCCAAGTCCAAGATCAAGGGGCTGGCAGATTTGATGTATGGTGAGGGCTTTCTTCCTGCCTCCCAGGTGCCTTGTCCCCGTGCCCCTGCATGGTGGGGAGGGAGATCATCTCTCTCGTGCTTGTTCTTAGGAAAGACACTAACCCCACCATGAGGCCCCCGCCCTCACAACCCTATCTCTTCCCAAGGGCTCAACCTCCAAATACCATCACAATCGGAATTAGGAGTTCAATATATAAATTTTGGGATGCACAAACATTTAGTCCATAGCACGGTCATTTTGGTGGTTTGCAGTTTTTCACTGAGGCTGATTTACATGGCAATCTCAGGAGGAGAAGAGTCTCCTCACTGGAATTTGGGTCCTGGGACCACTGGTGGGAGAAGTCTGCTTGGTGTGTTGGTTCTGCTTTCAGAGTCTGTCAACTAATGGCTGAGCCCAGGGCTCTCAGAGATGTCCCATCTAGCAGAGAGGTCTTCTCATGGCGAGTGAACATGGACAAGGTGCTGAATCTTAAAATACGTAAATGTACTTGGGTCTCTGGAACCAAATTGGGATGACATTGTATGGGAGCTTCTAGAGAGAGTGGAGAGAACCCAACTCTGGGAATGTAAAGACATGAGCTCTAGTCCTGCCTCCGCAGAAGAGAAATGCAAGGTGCATTTGTTGTGCTCCGACTCTGTGGTGACACTTCACACTTGTCATGGCCTTTCCTCTTTACATAGACAGTACTACAGCCCCTGCAGAGTTTGGGGGATAGAAATACCCATGCTAGAGATCCTGTCCTGAGTCGACATCATTCACACCACCATCCTTCCTCTGGTAAATCTGAGTTTCACATTTTTTTCCCTCCTTCTCCATCTTTGCCCTCCTTCCTGCCACTCTTTTCTAAATTTTCCTGCCCTCTCCCTTCAGAATAAACTAAATGAGGCCAACAAGTATTTTCTGAGCTTCGGTTCTGTGTAGGACACTGCTTTTTTCTCATCCTGCAGGCTTCCAAGTGGGGCAGGGGGGAGGAAGGTTGTCTACAATCCCATGGTTTCTCCTTGGGCCGCAGATTCAGGGAGTCCACCTTCTCATGATGTCCTTGGAAGGTCTACAGGGGCTGGATAGCGGGCCCCGACCACAGGACCCACCTCCTGACATAGGATTACCAGGATGAGGAGAAAGGAGCTGGGGGTGAGTGGGTCCTTCCTGCCTTCACCCATCCCCCGGCATCGAGACGTGCATGGAGCTCCTCCAGGTGACAGCTACGAGACAGTCGGAGGCTGGGATGCCAGAGGCTGCACCAGAGTGTAGGGGCCTGGAGGGGACGGGCCTCAGAGTTCCCCGGGGTAAAACAAAGGAGGGCAGTGAAACAGCATGCTCACATCTCCAGGGCAGATGGGGACACTGACAGGGGAACACGTAGGTAGTTATAAGATGTCAGACCATCCTCACCCCACATCCTAGTTCCTGGGACAAATAGCCCTCCCGCCCCCGGGCTCTGCCTTCCAGCTTAAGGACTATCAGCAGAGCTACCAGATCAGTGAAAACTGCTCCAAAGTTTGAGTCATAACAATGGCAGCCATTTATTGAGGAGTTTCTAAGGCCTACCACTGCCTAAACTGAGCCCTTTTCTAATCCTCACTACAGACCTGCAAGTCAGATATCAATACTCACATTTTACAGGCAGGAAAACAGGAGCTCAAGCTAGGAAACTGTGTATCCCAGAACACAGAGCCTTAGACATTAGGCAGCCCCACCGGGTGAGCCTGGCGCAGAGGAGGAGGCCTGGGTGGCAGCCTGGGGTGGGCAGCAGGGGGGCTCTGGCCGGCATGGGGAAGCAGTCGCCTCAGAAGAGCCCTTTGGGCCTTGTCTTCCTTGAATGGGGCTATTTGTCAGTGAATCCATAATACCAGCACAGAATGAAGTCCTTGGCAAACCCGTTGGCAGGCTTTCCCCAGTGGAACCTCCAGAGAGAAGTCCCCTGTCCTCCCCAGCGTCACTCGTGACCTCCGGCCTGCTCTGAGCCAGGCTGTGCCCGAGTGTCCCCGCCCGGGGAGCTTGTTTGCTCTGGCAGACAGGGAGCCCATTCAGACCCTCGGTGGCACCAGGAGGCCTGGCTGTGCTCCGGCTGGCTCAGGGGGGCCTGGCGGGGCCTCCAGAAGCCTCGTTTGGCTCGGGGAGGGGACTGGGGCTCTGACTTTATTCTGGCCCATGAGAACGACCGACTTTACAGCTCCGTCTTGCTCCATAAACCAGAAAGCCACTTCCAGCTGGTAGTATGAAGTCTGGAGGGCGGGTGTCTGGTGCCATCCTGTCCAGGCAGGGTGGGGTCCGGCCTGTGGTCTGTCTCAGGTTGATTTTACTGGCTGTCAGTCACCCAAGTGGGGAGCCCGGGCTGCGTTCAAAGGGATAATATTTGTTGTACCTGCTCCCTGCTTGGGTCACCCACAGCTCCCCCAGCTTAGCATTTTAACTGTGCTGCCATCAGAGAGCTTTGCTTTTCTACGAGGAGGGACTGCCTAGACTTTTATTTTTCTAAGGGTGGGAAACACTAGGTTAGGCTTAAACCACATCTGATTATGCAGCTGTGAGTGACTTCCACTGCAGGCCACCTCCCAGGCTGCCTCGGGGGTCTCCATTCACAGAGGTCCCCTGGGTCCTCAGTTCCAGCTCCGAGACAGCCAGAGGCCCCTCGGAGGGACAGCAGGCCCACCTGAAGGAATAGTGGAGCTTTGCTGTCCCTCTTGACTTTCTTCATTGTTGACCTCAACTGTTTGTGAATAGCTAAAGGTTCTGATGTTTAAATATTAAAAAATGCTTAGCTAAATCTGTTGGCTTGTTTGCTTTTGCTGATAGTAACAGTCTACCCACAGAGCCCTTTCAAACCTCTTCAGTGTTTTGGAAAGTGGATAAGGGACTCATTCAGTGACGCTCAAGTTTAACCAGAGCCAGGAATAAAGCATGTATTTCATGAAATGAGGAATAGCCTCAGACCACACACAGAGACGCTCTGAACCCCCTCTCCCTCCCTCTCGCTTTCTCTCTCTTCCTTTCTCTCTCTCTCTCTCCCTCTCTGTCTCTCTCTCTCTCTCCCTCTCTCTCTCTCTCTGTCTCTCTCTCTCTCTCTCTCTCTCTCACACACACACACACACACACACACCCCACTCTCTCCCTCACCATAACAAACTGGCTGTGACTGACACCCGGAAACCCCTAATCAGCATCAGAGGGGGGTTTCCAGGGCTCTGGGGCCCTTTGTTAGCAAAGAGCTGATGACAAAATGGATTAGGACAGTGTGTGCACCCCATACTAAAAAGAGCTCACAAAAAAGCCAGGGCCACCTAAACATGGCATTTCAGAGAAGACAAAGTCGGAGTCAAATGGAATTGTTGAAATCACCTTTGTGTGGGGGAGGCAAGAAAAAACCCACATATTTTCCCCCAAGAATAATAAGGCTGGTTTTTTACAACTCTCCTCCAGCTCAAAGAGCCTAGTGGACACCCCCGCTCACCCTGGCCCACAGCCCCAGCACCCTCCAAAGAGTCTGGTGGCCCGACTGTGGGGAGCATTTGCTTGTATCAAATAAGTCATTGTTGGACACAGGAAATGGTGGCTGGACAAAAATGAGATGATCGGGAGTATGTTTCTTTTAGGGGAAACTGGGGCAAAAGTATTTACTCTGTCCTTGACGTTACCCTGTCCTTGACAAACGTCAAACGGAGCAAAGTGTATGTGACTGGGGCACTGTGGGAGGCTTGGAAGACATTAGGCTTTATTTTTTTCCTTTTGAACTTTTATTTCAACATAGGCTCATGAGGCAGCTCAATTCAAGAAATATTTATGGTGTTTCCTAAGTATAATAAATTGGGGTACATCTGTTGGGGGCCCAGGGGCAGGAGTGGGTGGGGGTGACACAGAGCACAGCCCCCACCCCAAAGCCCTCACAGCCTCTTTATTAAAGGGACATTTCCTCTGAATCCACAGCCCAGGCAGACGTCAGGGTCTTCTCTGACTTGGCAAAGCTTAAAATGGTTCTTCAAGGATCTCATTTATGTCCTTTGCCATCGACCCCCCACCCCTGTGGGGCTGGAATTGGAGTCCAGGCTGCTTCAAGGAGAGCTACCTGGAGAGAAGGTTTGGTGCCTTTTTTCTTCTTCTTCTCCTACTTTTTGGAATGAGAAGATGATTTTGCCTAGGGTACATAAAAAGCTGGAAGCTCAGGGGTTCTGGTTGGGTTTTAAATGAAAAACCCACACAGTGCCAGGATGTGTCAACAGGACACAGAAATTCCGAACCTCAAGTGCCCACCGTTAGGAGAGTAAAGTTTTTTTCTCCTAAGCCTTCTCAAGGTTTCCTGGAAGCCATCTCCCAGTCCGTAACCAGCCCGGCTTCTCCAGGCCACAGAGGAGCCCCCGGACGGAACAAGGGCCCACTCAGAGGTTCCCGTAGAGTGGCCACTGCACAGCCAGCTGTTTCCCCTCTGTCCCCTTCCAGGGTTGATAGACCACCCGCCACCTGTTACCACCTGCAATAAACTCACTCACAGCCTAACCCAGTGCTGCTCTTTACTCCTCCATGTGGAAAAAAACAAACTATTTTTTCCCCTGTTCTCACCCCACAAAAGTCAACACAGAAACTTCTGTGACCAAGGAATCGGCTCTGTGGCAGACGCCAGCTGGGTGTGCTCATCTACTCCAATCCCAGCACTGTCCACAAGGAGACAGCGTCAGATCCCACCGGGTGAGGCTCGGTTCTTATGACTGTCCCCACGTCAAACGCCAATCACAAGCCCCAGGTTGATTCACCTGCGTTTCTGATCTGCCACCTGTGTTCCCACGACCCCCCTCCTTGGGTTCGATTCATTTGCTAGAGCAGCTCATGACCTGGAACTCAGGGAATTGCTTACTTACATTTACTGGTTTATTATAACGGATATTACAAAGGATATAGACGAAGAGATGTGTAGGGTGAGGTGTGGGGGCAGGGTGTGGCATTTCCATGCCCGCCCCAGCTGCCACCCCCAAGGAACCCATCCCAAAGCTCTCTGAATTCTGTCCTTTTGCGTTTTTTATGGAGGTTTCATGATGTGGTCACAATTGACTAGACCACAGGCCATTGGGGATCAGCTTGACCATCAGCTTTTCTTTCCTCCCCAGAGGTTGGGGAATGAGGTCGAAAGTCCCAACCCTCTAGTCCTTCCTTGGTCTTTCAGGTGACCAGTCCCAACCTGAAGCTGCCTAGAGGCTGCCAATCATCAACTTGTTAGCATACAAAAAGACACCACTTTGGAGAGTACAAGGATTATAGCAATTGCATGCTAGGAAACAGGTCTACCCCCAAATATGTATTTCCCAGTATCACAGTCCAGCCCCAGTTTTCAAACACAGATTCCTTACATCAAAAGGACATGCTCAGAAGATACTACTGCTTTACTAGAATCCCATTCTGTCATTAATAAGTAGTCCATCATATTGGATGAATATTTCTTTCATGGTGAGGCCATTCAGGTGGTCAGGCTTCCATTCCCATCTTGCCAGGTACCAAAAGCAGGAGTGATCTCAGCAAACATATATTACTAGCTTCACATTTTGGGGCATCTGATACAATTGAGCTGAGAGACAAGGTCATCTCTTGCTCTGAGCCTTTTTTAAGGTCTTAAAGTAATATTGAAATTGGATGTCCCTGAATTCTTAACCCATTTCTTTATTCCTTTGCACTCAGCTACTATTCCTCCTCTCCATTAATATCCAACCTTTCCCACCTGAGTAAGGACCTTAGGACCAACCATTTTGCTGGTCTAGTTTGCAAGGAACAACCCTGGTATTCCCCTTGACCCCCACGCAGTCTTCTGGCATCCAGATTGGGTAAAATGCTACATGAGCTCTGCGGAACTGGTGTGCTATTTTTATAAAATGCCATTGGCAATACAGACGACTTTGCCAGATGGGGTAAAGGCACAACCCACCCCCTACCAGGCCCTTAGGAATCCTGACCTAACGTTTAATAATATAGTTAGAGGACGGCACCTGTGGCTCAGTGGATAGGGCACCAGCCCCATATACCAAAGGTGGTGGGTTCGAACCCAGCCCCAGCCAAACTGCAACAACAAAAAAATAGCCAGGAGTTCTGGCCGGCGCTTGTAGTCCCTGCTACTCAGGAGGCTGAGGCAAGAGAATCGCCTAAGCCCAGGAGTTGGAGGTTACTGTGAGCTGTGACGCCACAGCACTCTACCGAGGGCGATAAAGTGAGACTCTGTCTCTAAAAATAAATAAATGAATAAATAAATAAATAAAAATATAGTTGGCATTTCCAGCTTCCAGCGCTTGTGGTTGCTGCCCTAGTCTATGACTACTGCATCTGGTAGGGGGAAAATGTTGGGTTGATGTAGAAAAAAATATGTAATTGTTATAGCAGCGTACCCCTCCCTTGGAAAGAATTGCACAGTCACACCATATCCTCCCTGGCACTCTTCCCCAGATCCCCCAGAACAGAGGAGTGTCCAGTGTGGACACCCGTTAGTCCCCCTCAAGGTGAGCGTGAGCTCCTACTGGCGAAGCCATGCCAGCCAGCCCACAGGCCTTCATCTCCCCCACTCAGACTCCGCTTCTCCACCAGACACTCCTCTCAGCAGGATCTCTCCCTGCCCTTTGCTGGACATTATGGGCTGTACCATGTGTTCATGGGTCTGAAGAAATGATGGCTGGCCATCCATGCCTCATCTGTTGTGGTGTTTCTGTGCCACTCTAAGCATTTGTGTCTTCCACTGAGTAAGCAAAGCCCAGTCCAGAGTCAGGGTCTATTTCTGTCCAGAGCCTTTTGTGGCCTCCCAGGGTTACCACATCTGTCTCACTCACCAGCCATGCTCAGGTCCTTCCACCAGGGAATATGCCCCTTGGCCATCAGCAATCTCTGTCTTTCCTGCTGACAGACAGAATGGTTCTTGCTGCATTTTGCCTGAGAAGGTGCAAGAGGACCATGTCCATATTCAGCCCATCTCTCTACTCCTGCAATCCCTACCCCAAAGCCACTCATCTCTTGGACCCAGGTGGACCCCTCAAGAGAGCACATGAGGAGATCTGCTTGTCAATTCCAGCTACCTTTAGAAACTGAGAGAGATTTTCTGAAGGGTATTGACATGCCCTACTTTAAAGCACCCCTCAAGTTTCCTAGGACTGTGCCCCGTGTGGGCATCCCTTCTGCCTGACCACGTGGCCAGACACTGACCATTGCCCAGGGCTCAGTAAAAACCGAAACACAGGGGTTCCTACCACTGTTTAATTTTTCCATCACTGCTAGGAAAACAGCCTGCAATTCCATTCTCCAAGTGATTTGTTTTTACCTTCAGTAAGAGTGGCATCCTCCAAACAGGATGCTGTCCATTCACCTCAGAACTGCCATCCACAAGCTAACCAGCTCTTGCATGGTCAGTTGAGAGCAGTTTACGGGGTGCTGTCCAAGTGTGGAAAGAATCCAGTAGCTCCTTGCAGAGCCCCAGAGTCAGTCCTAGGGGAAGAGAGGCTCCCACCTGAGTGTCACCCCATTGCATTCACAGGCAGCCTGATCCGGTGTAAACCATTTCCATTTTGTTATGGAGCCCCCTGGGCACTGCTGTCCCCCTCAGAGCCTTTCTCTTACATCAGTCAAGACACTGTGGGTATTTCAAGATTCAAGATCATTTATGTCCTTCAGTCACAGGGGTGGCTTCAATTAATGTCTGATAGCAAGGTAGTAAATGCCTCTCAAATGGAAATTCTGTAGTCCAAAGTTCCAGTGTGATTTCTGGGAGGTTCTCAAAGGCTTTTGCTTTTCCCAGCAAACGTTCCACAGAGGGCTGTCAAATGGTAGAGTCCAGCACTCTACCTTCTATTCCACACCATGGGCTCCGGAGACCTTGCTGGTTCTCATTTAGCAGGTCCAGGATTGGTAAAAGTGTGGATTTGTGTGCCTTCTGCTTTATAGTACTAGGTAGGGGGGACATTCCCCAGTTAAACACACTGCTGTCAGGTACAGGACACACGATCACTTCACATGAAGCATGTTCAGATGTGCCAAGTCTCTATAAACATTTATCTTAATTTCTTCAACCTTTGCTTTCCTAACTGTATCCTGCATTAGGACTTTATCAGCAGTTTTAGATATATGGTTGTAGGTAAGGGGTCTGTGCTCCAGGAGGATGCAGCTGCCATTCCCATAAAACATGAGGGTGAAGGAGACATCCTTCTTTACATAAAGCCTCTTTAAACATCCCCACTGTCATGATCCCATTGTAGGGGCCAAGGGGAACCTTGACCCTTTGAAGGTTTGTTGAAAAGTTATAAAGAAGATGTAGATTAATAGGAGAAAAGGCATAAAAATATATTTACTATGTATACACAGGAGTCTTCAGAATGAAGACCCAAAAATATAGGGGAAATTGTCCCTTTTTATGCTTAGGTTAAACAAAGTATGAGCAACAGTATAGAAACTTGATTGGACAAAAAGGGACTGATTTGATGCTGATTGACTGAGTGGAAACCCAGCAAGACCTGGCTGTCTGGTCCCGTCTTGACCTCTCTGGGCAACAAGCCTTCCTTCTGGGCATGGGGCAGGACCCTCTCTGGAATGGGGGGGTCTTATGACCCACAGTCAAACAAGATAGGTCAGATAATGTTTTTATGGCCAATTTTTACACAGAATATTTTTAGGCTTTGTGGTTGGCTTTGGTGAAAAGAGGTTCTGGTTTCCCTGACCCACCTTGGGGGAGAGGGATTCTAGTTGCTATGGCTAGAGTCAGGGGAGAATGGGACTGAGGAGAAGGTCAGAGAACAACTTGTGGATCTGAGGGTGCTTCTGAGGCCTTCATTTGGGGGTATTAATTTCTGAGCCCAACACTATCAACCTTTACAGTTTTAGGTTCTCTCAATCTGACTGTAGCCCTCCTCAGGGCTTCCCCCAGTGGACCCAGGAGCTTCTCTCCACCAACCTCTGGCCATTTCCCTACTTGTTACATAAGTGGGTCCCCAGCAGTGAGTTGAGCCAAGAGACGCTTGTCCTTTGTCAAACTTTATCTTGATTAATCTGCCTGACTATTGTCCCAGCCAATTTCAGATCTGATTTCTTATTGTAATCTCCGCCTTCTCACTTTTAAAAATTTTCCAAACTGGGGTAAACACAGTAAACTTTAGTTGACTGACTTTAGTTTAACAACAAAAGAGCTTCCAGGGTTTTTTAATCACTAAAAAAAAATAAAGCTACCCTCCAATATGTGTAGATGTTCAGCAATATCTGCTTTGTCTCTGCTCATATTTTCCATTTTTTTCCTCTGCTAATATTTTTTGTTTTTCCTCTCTCTAGAAATTTCTGGAATCTTCTAGTACTCTACAGCACTAGTCTAGAACACAGCTTTTAGAACCACACTGGGATTCATCTATGGCCACAGATGTTTGAGGAATCCAAGGAGAGTGAGGACAGAGGGAGGAGAAGACACATAAGGCCAGTTCTACTCCCCCGTCCTTGGGTGTCCATTTCAGAGCCACTGTGGGAGCATCAGTGGCTGGGGCTCATCCCCTGTCCCACCTTTCTTCTGGTCACTTTCCTGACTTGCAGAGGCAGGACACTCATCAACTTTACCAAACTCTCTTGCACCTGAGCTTTTGCAGGTGAGTTTGAGTTAGCCACTCAGGTACATTAGTGGGAATTTGGTAGATGGGAGTGAGGTGAGGTCAGCATCTGCCATTTCTGGGCAAGCGTGTGGACAACAGAAGGCATAGGGGCCTCCATTTAGCTGGATGCTGTGATTTCTGGAGTCTACGGAGGTAGTAATTGTTTCTTGATTATAGAAAAGGTAGCTGCTCCTTTGGTGTTTTTGGGATCATCTCCGAACTCTCAACTGAGAGTTTTGAGCCCTCTACCACTAATTCTAGAAGGCATTTTTCATAATTAAGCCCAATTCACTTAGACTAGCTCAAGTGGATTATATTCTCCATAACTGAGTCCACGCTAATACAGCTATTCTATTACGTCTCTTCTTTTTTCTTTCTTTCTTTCTTTCTTTTTTTTTTTGCAGTTTTTGGCCTGGGCTGGGTTTGAACCTGCCACCTCTGGCATATGGGGCTGGTGCCCTACTCCTTTGAGCCACAGGCACTGCCCAGTTCTTTTTATTAATATTTTGAGCATCTGCTATGCATCTACATGGGACTAGGTAATAATGGCTTGCAACATGCCATGCTAAAGTTTAGTCAATCCTCTCAACAGCCATATGAGCTAAGTGCTATTAACACTCCTATCATGTGGAAGCAAAAACTGAGTCACAGATGGATTCAATAACTTGCCTGAGGTCACTCAAACAGAAAGAGGCAAGGCCAAGTCCCAGGGCCTATAGTCTTTACTGCCACAGACTAGGCCAAGTCCATTGGTTGGTCTAGGAGTTTGCTTCTTTTGTGTGGAATGAAGCCAAATATCATAAAGTATGCATGTATGCATACTTTTTGACTCTTTGATAACAAAACTACTTTCTGTTCATCTCAATTTGAGGGTTTATAAATCAGACCTGAGTGATTTTTAAATAGTCTCAAACAAGGAACCACAAAGATCTTGCTCCTCATGGAATATTCAGACTCTCTTCCCCACCCCCCAGCATGACTCCTCATCAGATATCCCATAAAAGGCTTATTAGCTCTTAGAAGTTGATTTCTTATGTCCTGTATTTGAAGCTTTCAATATTAACTAAACAATTGTTACTGCAAAAGACATTTTCAGTCTGTTCCTGAACAGGGGTGGGCATGTGACTCACACAAGGCATAGTTCTTGCTTTCTTTTGCAGGGGAGATTATGGGGGAAATTGCTTTTCTCTTCACTCCTCCACAGAGATCATTTATCATTACTTGAAGAGTTGTATGTTTCTGTGGTTGCTTGGTTTGGAGTTGCAACAGACACTCAGACTTCTGCAAAATTCCATTTATTTTCTGCATGGAATGCAATTTAATGCACTGATGTCTTCCATTGAGCTGAGTCGTAGCCCTACTGATAATATAACCCTAGGATCCCACTAGCACCTAGATAGAATGTTGCCAGTGAGGACATCAAGGCTTGAGTCCATGAGGTCACTTTGTCTGTTTAAGCTTTTCCCCCTGACCTGTGCCCTGCTCCATGCAGCACAGAAAGAGGCCACACTAACTCGATGGAATTAAAAAATACCAAAACCACACAAAAGAATGCAGTCCTGGGTGTACTTCTCATCTGCTCAATATGAAATCCTTTCCCCAGTGAGTCCTCTACAGACAAGGTCAGTCCAACACTACCTTAGCAGGGAGGGGCCAATGGCGCCATTAAAAATTCTTGCCAGCGGTTACCTCAGACAATGTAAATACAAAACTGGTGCTTGTGTTTATTTAAAGTTATTGGCATCGGGCTCATTCCCGGTAGACAAAGATTATCTTGTTTACGGCAGCATCCAGATGATGGACAAGACTCTGTATACTATAAATCCAGCTATGCGAGGGGGGGACGCGTTAGCATAAACAACTTCCCTCAAGCAAAACAAACGCTGCCAAAGCTCAAGCTGGAATTCATTTATTACACAGCTTTGAGTGGACTTGTTTCAACACTAAACAACTGCAAAAGCAGAAGGGTAAAACCAATGTCCAAGGGCATGACAAGCCTGGCCTTTCCCTTCTGGTATGTTTTGCAGAAGGTGTCTCTTTCTGGCTTTGTCATGATGTCCTTCAGATGCCGTCGCTCCTGTCACTTCCCAGGAGGGGAAGGGCTGGAGGAAGGTTAGGACCCTGCCATGGGAGAGGGAGAAAACCCTGATGTTACGTGTCCCCTTACCCCAGCACAGTGTGGGGCAGACGAGCCCGGCAAGAGGACGTGCTCCGGGGGGCCGGCAGGACCGTGTTTCTTGGAAGTCTGGCTATTTCCAAAGGCTTTTCTCCCTTTGCTGTCTCCTTTCCTCTAGTTGAGGACCACATCTTTGACTCTGTGTCCCCAGTGGCCAGCAGATCCTAGCTCTGGCACTGTGGAGTGACTCGGCTCTGGACCTGTGCTCACTTGCTCACCTGCAGCCTTCTTTCTCAGCCACTCCATCTTCCATGCAGCCCTGCTGCACAGAGACCCTTCGCATTCCCGTTTTCTGGGGCCAGAAGGGGTGGGGTGGCCTTCTGAACCTCCCCTTGACTGTTCACAGGCTGCTGGGTTGGCACTGTTTGGAAAAACCACCCCACCCAGAGTGTCCACCTTCCAAGAGATGGCAGTCCTCCACTGCCATCTCTTGGCCCCACCAGTTGCCCCACACATAGGCTTTTCTGCCCATCGAGTCCACCTCCACCTCCCTGTCCAGTGCCATGAGTCCATGACCCGCACCTTCCTTCACCTTCAGCCACCCAGAAGTGAACCTTGTCCACCCAGAAGTGATTCCTCATACGGAAACTCCACTCTCTTCTTGCCGCTGACCACGTCATGTGCTCCTTGTTTCCGCAGGGACCTCCAGCTCGGTGATTCTTCCATTTCCTTTGGGCCCTGCTTCATTCCTCCCTTCTCCTGCCCAGTCACTCTTCCCTTCCTGCCCTTTTGACCTCTGCCAGAGCTCAGCTGCCCAGCCTTGACTCTGCCTGTCTCCCTCACCCCGCCTGCTCTGCTCCCCCACTTGGGCTGTGAGTTATCCTTTAGTCTTAACAAGGTACCCAAAGCCCAACAAACTCCCATTATCTCACACTGCATCTGTGGGTTCAGCTGGGCAGTTGCATCTCAGGGCCTCTCATGAAGTGACAGTGAAGATCAGCCAGGGCTGAGGTCATCTGCAAGCCCTGTGGCCGGTGGATCTGCCCCCCAATGTGGGTCATCCCCCTAGCTGGTGACCAGAAGCCTCTGTTCCTTCCCATATGGGCTCTCCCAAGGGCTGCTTGAGCATCCTTATGACATGGCTACTGGCTTCCCCTGAACAAGTGATCTAGAAAGAAAAAGAAGGGGAGGAAGCCACGAAGTCTTTTGTGACCTAGAATTGAAAGTCACACAGTTACTGCTCCTGCCCTCCACTCCCTAGAATCCAGTCACTAAGTCCAGCCCACACTCAGCATGAGGGGAATTAGATTCCACCTTTTGAAGGAAGGAGGATCAAAGAATTTGTCGGCATATTTTAAAACCACCATAGTCTACTTCAGTCTTTCCCTCCTGTGACAAAAATTACTTTACAGCCATCTGCCCCCTCGACTGTGAACCCTAACTCTGGCTCAGTCTTGCCATCCACAGTCCCTGCCCTGATGGAGAAAACCCCACAGATGGGCCGACATGTTTCTTCCAGCCTGGCCAGGCTCTTTCTGCTTCGGGACATGTCCTCAACCTCTAGTGGCTCTCTTCTTGGTGGCACCAAAGTCTACCTCTTTTCCCAGAGCCATCCTCCACTCCAATTCCCTATCCGTCTGTGGCCCCCACAGATTCCTCTCAAGCGCCCACCTTTGTATTGGCTCCACCACCTCCACCCCACCCTGACTATGAACAATTTCGAGTTTGTTCCAGCTTTTTTTTTATTTTTTAAGACAAAAATAAGTAATAATCCCTCCTGCACTCAAGACTCACACCACCCTCCGGGACTGTGTCACATCTCCTCACTCCATAGCCCGGCTTCTGGAAAGAGTGGCCTACACACCTGTTCCCTTCCTGTGCCTTTCTGACACCACCCACCTGCTCACTGTGGCAACTTGGCCTCCATGGTACCATCCGCCCTGCTCTCATTGCTCACATGTTCGAATCCGTGAGCGCTATGTTATCCTTGTGTGGCGTGTGGCCTCAGTGCAGCCCTGGGCACTCTGTGGATAGCTCTGTCCTTTTTGACATTCGCTCTCCCCATCCCCTCTGGCTCCTCCTCTCCTCTGGCTCCTCTGCTTCTTTCTGGAACGCTCTTGGTTTCTCTGTGGGATCCTGCCAGACTCAAGCTTCATTCTCATCTGAACATCCCTCAGCTGTCCTCCTGGCTAGTGCTGGGGCAGCAGCTCAGATATTCCCCAGCTTCCCTTGGCCCTGCTTCCACCTGGACGTCACACAATCCCAAACCTCCACACACTCAGACCAGACTGATCTCATTCCCTCCCCCACTGGCGGCCCCAATCGTATTTCTTGCTGCAGTAGGTGGCATCCCTTTTCCATCCAATCCCTCGGGCTAGCACCTGAGTGCCTTCCACCTTTCCCCAAATATGACTAATCAATTAACTGATCTTGGAAAACAAAACAACTTGAAAAATATGCTGAGGCTGGGCTTCACAGCCGCCTCTGCCACCTCCCTCCCTGCTGATTGGGGCAAGGCCCCCAACCTCTCTGTTCCTCGGGATGCTCACCTGTTAGCCGGGCAACTTAACAGCATCTGCTTCCTGCTCCCTCTGCCAATCAAGAGATTAATGAGTGCTGGTGCCACAGAGTGAGCACAGCAGAGGCTCGCTCTCCCCACCCAGCCTCTTTGCCTGCAGGAGACATTGCCCAGGCAGTGCTACCTAAGGTCTGGCCCACACCCAGGGGCTGGTTCTGGAAATATTTGCTACTGGTCTGCAATGACATAAGGGCAGAAGGTGAGAGTAAGTATTTTAAACTGCCAGAGATATTTGACAGCATATTTTTTATACCAGCTCAAGCTAAATAATAATAATAATATAAACTGGGGCTTTACCTCATACCCATTAGGACGGTTTCTATCATAAAAACATAAAATAATCCTCATGTTGGTGAGGATGTGGAGAAATTAGAACACTTGTGCATCATTCGTGGGAATGTAAAATGATATAGCCACTGTGGAAAACAGTCTGGCGATTCCTCAAGAAATTAAAAATAGAATTACAATACAATCCAGAAATTCCACTTCTAGATCCATATCCAAAGGAATGAGAAGCAGGGAGTTGAAGTGATATTTGTCCACTCAAATTCATAGCAGCATTATGTACAATAACCCAAGAGGTAGAAGCAGCCCCAGTGTCCACCAAGGGATGAATGGATAAACAAAATGTGGAATATTATTCAGTTGTGAAAAGAAAAGACTTTCCCAAACATGCTATAACATGAGTGAACATTGAAGACATTACCCTAAATGAAACAAGCCAGGCACAAAAGGACAGATGGTGTATAATTCCAATGACACGAGTTACCCAGAGCTGTCAAATTCAGCAGGGGCTGCAACAAGAGGGAACTGGGGGGTTTACTGGGTAGTTTAAATTTTGCTAAATGACAGCATTCTGGACACTGGTTGTACAACAATGTGAACGTTCTTACTACTCAAATGTACACTTAAAAGTAGTTAAGATAGTGTATTGTATGTTATATATCTTACCCCAATTAAATTTTTTTTTTGAAAAAACATTGGGACTCACATTTCATGTGTCTTTTTAAACTTTATTTTTCCGGTAATTCATTTTATAAAACTGTGAGTCCAAGAAGGACTTGAAAATTAAATGAGTCCTTCGCTGCACATCACAGATGCTTCCAGAAGCACTGACCAGGGTCAGGCTCTCCTGACTCCTCACTGTTTTGTTGACTCCATTCTCCCCATCTCCAACCCATTTCTCAACCTGTGGCCCCATTGATCTTTCCCAAAAGTGAGTCTGACTTTGTGCCTGTCTTCTGCAAAGTTGTTCAGTGTTTTTTGGCTTGGTTCAAGAAAAACCTCAGACTCCTTAGCTGGGAACACAGGGGTTCTGGGGTCTAGCCCCTAAGCCTTCCCTGAGGGGGGACCTGCCATTCCTCCAAGTGTTCCTAAGCCTCCACACCTCCCTGCCTTGCACATTTTCCCCTTTTGCTTGCAATGCTGTAGTCTGTCAAAGGCCACCTCTTCTAGGAAGGCTTCCCTGAATGTCTAAGCTTCACTATCACACCTCTTCCCACACTCATCTCCTCTAGCTGTAAGAGTTCAGGGACTTTGATGGGCACTGAGAGGGAAGCATTAGTGGCCTAGAAAGTCCTCTGGGCACTTGTGATGTGTTTCTGTGTCTTCCATGTACACAGCAAATCAATCCCAGCATCCTTCAAAGCCACACAGACAGCTCGTGGTATAAGATAGGAAGGTTGGAGGTGAACCCTCTGGGCACCATCAGAGGGATCCCCTCCCATGCGTGCCCTTCTTTCTGTGTGTGGTGCAGAGGCAGTGGCATAGAGTTCTGGCCCCAGGCCTGCGAAGATCGATGTCCTCTCTTTTAACCTGGGAGAGCAAGGGCTTCCCAGGCCAGGCTTTTGGGGAGTTTCCCAGGGAGCCGGCAGGGACAACTGTGAACACCTTGGCTGGGAGTTCACATAAATTCTGGTGCAGACAACAGGCCTTTCTCCTGCGGCCAATGTCCTTGCAAGGGATGGGCCATGGCTGCAATGGGCCCATCATCCTTGTGTTCCCTGCCCTCTGTCCTGCGGGGTGAATTCACCGCTCACTTCTTGCAGGTGCCGGTCCAGATTCTGTACTGGGCACTTGGATTTGAAATGTGTGCCCAATCCTCTAAATAAAGCATTTTTAAAAAGTCTGCCAAATGACAACTGCAAGCAGAAAGGGTCACCCCCTTTTATTTCATCACAGATAAAAAAAGGATAGCACCATTCCAAGGCTCCGCTCTTCCTTCTTGCATACCTAGTTCTCAGCCTCCTGGTGGTGATGGTTTTGTTTTTGTTTGTTTTTGTAAATGGAAAAAGAATCTTTGTTATACATAGACCCAAGATACGTATTAAGAATTATTTATGGTTTCCTGCAGTCCTCCCATGTAGAATACATATCAGATTCAAACTGGAACTTATATCTGGGTCTAAATCCTTCTTGAAACAGTTTCTTGCAGTTCATATTAATAACTGAAGACTAGTGGGCTTACACAAACAAATGGATATTATGATTTGGTGGATAAGCAAATAAATTGCTTTTATATGATTTAAGCCCTTTGCACCAAAGCTTTGATTAATCCAAAGAGATGCCTGTGCATATAGGTTGCTAAATCACCAACACACAACCTTGGAGGCCTGGTTCTTAGATTAAACAGGAGGCTGGGCCATGCCTGTGCACATTCCTGTTTAAACAAGGAAATATAAAATGCTTGATAAGTAGAAAGATTCATTGTTGACATTTTAAAGCCACCTGGGAGCCTTGAGAATTTGAGATTTGACCTACATACAAGGGAATGGACCTTTTCATAGGCTATTAAGTGCCAGGCAGAATTTGCAGAGGACAAGGTATTTTAGAGGTGATCAGCCTTGTATTCTGGCCACACAGACGAGGGCTCTTGGTGAGGTGTCTGCTGGTTTGAAATTAATGAAAGGTATGAGTGATGCTTTTGAACTTTCGTAGCTCTGAAGCATTACTGACAGATAAAGATGCTCCCGCAGAACAACCATCAAAGCAGAAGGGCTGTGTTTGAATAAATATCCAACAAATCCACCCGAGAGACATACGGTGAGAGATCAGCGCTCAGGACAAATAAGCCAGCTGGGCCCGCAGAGCCAGATCATCGCCGTGTTCATAGGAAATGCCACCAGCACAGATGTGAGGCGAGAGAAGGCTGCAGAAGAAGAACGGGAACGAAGCGCCAAGTGCAGCTTCCATTTTAGCAAAGCTGGCCTTACCTGCCCAGTCCCGTCGCCCCAAGTGAAAGGGATCTGCTCTTTCCTGAATGTTTCCAGTAGTAGGTATGAAAGTGACCTTTTCGATCTGGGGATCTGACCCTTCAGATCTGCTTTTCCTCAATGACCTCGGGGCTCAGGGTGTGTAGGACAGGTTCCCAATGTGGAAGGCGGGTTGGGGATGCCAAGGACACAGCCTGGAGGCTTTGAGGAAGGGGGATGTGGAAGCAGCCGCATACTCCCTGCCTGCAGGGCTTAGAGAGGGACCATCTGTCTTGCACCCATGACATGCCACTGACAGCTTGGGGACTGTAAAAATTCTTTCTACCTTTATTTGATTCCGTCCAAAGAAAGTTGGATCTAATTTTTTTTTTGTTTTTGCAGTTTTTGCCCGGGGCTGGGTTTGAACCCACCATCTCCAGTATATGGGGCTGGCACCCTACTCTGTTGAGCCACAGGCGCCACCCGAAAGTTGGACCTAATTTTAAGAAGAAGGGGTGGGAATGTCCAGTGTTGGTAACACAGACTCAGGGTGGCCAGCCTGCTCCTCCTGGGAAGTGCCCAGCTGATGGGCTCCCAGAGTCAGGTCTGCAGTGCCCGGGGTCAGGCCTGCCTTACTGCTGAACTGAAGGAGGCAGTGGGTCCCCAGGGATGAATGGAAGCAAAGAGGGCTCAGGGATCTGTCCACTTATCTTTTATTTGCAAACAGTATGTAAACACAGACACAGGCTGGTTGGGCCCTGAGGGGTCTGGCCTATGGCCAGCCCATCCCCTGCATCCTGGTGCTTGGGCGCCCCAGCTTTATAGAATTTGGAAAGCAACATGATTGCAGCGGGCTGTGGACTTTGCTGAGGCCGGGAAATTATTTTTTCTTGGATTCAAGCCCTGCTCTGCTTGTTGGGAAAGGGACCGAGTTTGTTCTGGCTGAGCCCCAGCAGCAGATACATCATTCTGGTTACTTTGGATGCCTCCTGGCACCCAGCACAGACCTCTGGGTGCCCTTGGTGTACAAGGAACAGTTCTAGCCTTGCTCAAGTGTCACCTCCTTCGAGAGACCTTTCTGATCATGGTTCTGACCTTCAAAACCCAAATAGACAAACAAAACTACCCACCCTGGTCTATTTTACTCATACCTCTTAACTCCATCTGGAAATACATGCATATTTACTTCTTCGCTTGTTAATTATTCCTTTGCGCTAGATGATGGACTCCTCAGGTGCAAGGACCTGTGTGCATGGACAGAGCTCTGTCCCCAACATCTAAAACAGTGCATGAAATTTAGTAAGTACTTCAAAAATCTGTGAAATGAATGAATGTGCTTTAAAATGTACCTGGGGTTTGTTTTAACCAGGTATGAAGAAACGCAGACACAGAAATGAGTGTCATGAAGGAAGAGTGTTTTATACTCACAGATCCCTGGAAACGGGAGGCACTGATTGCCACACAAGGGCCTGCAGGGAAGCCCCAGGGCCATCAGGAGGCCAGAGGAGGGAAAGGTGTGGGCAAACATGCCTTTACTGTGCTTCCACTGGAAGGAACAAATGAGGTAAGGCAAGCAACTTAGCAGGCACAGGGGCGGTCTCTAGGCTATACTATAGTGTCTAGTAGTCCTGTGATTAAGGCAGAGGAATATTGCCTCCTGGAAGTGTAGAAGCCAGTTAGAGGAGGTGGTTGGGGGAAAAGGCTCTGGATTGGTTACTTTGCATACTCAAAGGCAAGTTGTTTGCTATTTGTAGGAATTAACTAACCCCGGGTGGAAGGAGGGCTGGGGACTGCAGCCTTTCCCTGGGTCCACATCATAAAATCTATAAAATAAAACACATTATGGATACAGGATGACTCTTTGATACCGTGTCTGATAGTTAAGTCCATAAACTCATCCTAGAAAAAGTGCTACATAGCTCATTGCTGAATATCACAAGGGTCACCTCGGCAAACTATGCACTGTCACCAGCACCTCGTCCACCTTTCAAAGCAATTTGGCTTTTTGTTTTTTATTTATGTATTTATTTATTTTACTTGAGACAGAGTTTCACTTTGTTGCCCTCGGTAGAGTGCCGTTGCATCATAGCTCACAGCAACCTCAAACTCTTAGGTTTAAGCAATTCTCTTGTCTCAGCCTCCTGAGTAGCTGGGACTAGAGGTGCCCAGCACAACACCCAGGTAATTTTAAAGATGGGGTCTCCCTCTAGCTCAGGCTGGTCTCCAACTCCTGAGCTCAGGCCATTCACCTGCCTCGGCCTCCCAGAGTGCTGGAATTACAGGCATGAGCCACCGTGCCCCGCCTCCTTCAAAGCAATTTGGAACTCTTTCACTAGAATGGCCATCAGAGCTGTCAATGTATGAGGTCTGACAATTAAGTTTGAGAATCACTCTAGAAAAAGTGCTTTGAAGGGTGGACTAGGTGCTGGCTGGATGCATAGCTTCCCAAGGGGAAGACCTCAAAGGAGACCATAGCGATAGCAATGAGGTCTGAGGCACTGATTTCTGCAATGAGTTTGAGAACTTAATTTTCTGACCTTGTATGTGCAGAAATGTAAAAGTTGTGGATACAGATGATTAGACAAACACGAGAACCAAACAGACCTGAAGTGAGCTAATACAATTTGGGTTATCACTCCATTCTCATTGGTCCTGGGATCAGATTTCCTTTGGGTGGTTTTGTCAAGGATTCCCCAGTGGAGAATGACCCCTTCTGATACCCCCCCCAAACATTTTTTTGGACAATAACACAGATTTTACAAATAGCGTCTCTTATAAGGGCACAGCTTGTTAGTGTTTATAAACTGAACTCACCTAGGAAACCAGCACCCAGGTCAGGAAACAGAACAGCAGAGGCCTGTCTTATATCTCCTCCATTTCCCATGGAAAACACCACTCTAACTTCTAATGGCATAGCTTAGTTTTGTCTCTCTTTTACCTTTTTCTAAGACTTCAAATTGTGTCTAGTTTATTGTGTTCAAAGTATATTTGTAAAAATCATCCACATTTTGAATTTATTGTGGTAGTATCCCCTTGTGTGACTACATCACAACTTATTTCACCATTTAAATGTTAAGGCACATTTGGGAAGTTTCCAGTTTGGGACTATGAGCCCTTCATTGACTCTTTTGCTCATTGATCAACGTCAGAGTCTTCTAGTTGCAAGCGATAGACCTTCTTCTGGACAACCTGATCCCAAAAGGTGGATTTACCAGAACCATGGTAAGTAGCTCATACAACAGAAGGAACAGGAGGAAAGCCAGGCTTTGAAAAAGATGGGAATCAAGGCCCTTACCAGGGAATCCTGGTGGCAAGAACTTGAGGACAATCTCTGTGCAATGGAATGGCAAGCTGTTCTCCTGGCCTAGAGCAGGATTCCTACCTCTGTTGTGTGGGACTCTAGTGGACTCCAGGAATTTCAGAGCATAGTATAGGGAAAAAAAAAAAAGACCTGTGGCTCAGTCAGTTGGAAAACGTTTGAATAGGTTTCACTTGTCAGGACCTTTCATATCAGAGAACGTATTTTAACCTTACAGGAAAGGGATATTTCCCAAACTTGACTTTTTTTTCCCCATGAACCATTTATCTCCTTATATCTCAAGGGCTCTAGTGTTCCAAGGAAAATAGCTTTGGAAATGCTGATCCAAAACAGAGGAGTAGTGGAAAATATGTTTTGGCCTGAGTTTTTAATGCAAAGATAGGGAGATGGGGTGTTTCTTCTAGAAAAGAAGTAACTTTGAAAATAGATGATTATCATTACACTTCAGGAATAACAGTCTGGCAAGTCTAATAATAACAACATACTCTGTGTGAGTTTTAACAGTTTACAGTAGACCTTCACGTACATAACCTCAATCAGTGCTGAGGGGTGGGTGTTACTGGCCCAGATTACAGACATGATCTCTGATGCAGCCTGTTCCCAGAAAGCTGAGGATCCAGGACAGAGGGTCATTCAGACCCAGGCTCTGTGCAAAGCTGTATCGCGCTGCCACTGGCTCTCAGATGGTCATGGTTTTAAGACATGGTTCTAAGTGAAGATTAGTCATTTAAATCATGGGTGTGGATGGGCTCGCCTGGGGAGAATGTGGATTAGAAAGTGTGGAAGGCCCAGGAATAGGATTGGAGGATATAGATGTAGCAAAGATGAAGCTGCAACGAATTCTGAGAAAGAGTAGCCAGAGATATTTGAGGAAAACTAGCAAAACTGAGATTCAGGAATGGAGGCAAGCTGGTGCCGCAGGAGAAGGGCAGATCAGTGGCCTTAATGCTCAGAGACACCATCTCGGATCCACTCCTGGGAGGACACAGCAGCACTGCAGGGACACTGGGGAGGCCGGAGGGACAAATGTGGTGCAACTGCACCAGTAGCCAATGGCTGTGGTTCCAGCCCTGCCCGTAGGACTCTATAGAGAGAGAGCTATGTCCAGAGCTCTCCACCCTGGAGGAGGTTGGTGTCCCTGGCCCTGGGCCCCTCTACCTGCCTGGATGACACGACAGTTCCACTCCCATTTGGGGATGGTCAGTGACCCAGACAGGACGCTTTTAGAAGGTCTCTTCCCCATACCCTCTCCCTGACCTGTCTCCCCACCCCACCCCATGTTTCTTTTTCTCAATACATCACGTGCAGATGACCCTGGTCTCCAGGGCTGCTTCTGGGAACCTGACCCAGCCCAGGAAAGCTCAAGAGCAAAAGTGTGGTGTGCGAGCCTGTGGGGCTGTGGTAGTGTGGTGTGATGTGTGTAGTTTTGCAGTGTGCGCTGCATGTGCTGTGGCGTACGTGCTAACAGCACGCTGACTTCACTGAGTGCGTGGTATGATGTAAAAAGGTTGAGGCTCCCAGGGACGAAGTCAGCCAGTCTGAGCCGCTGTTTGTCACCGAGGACGTTTTGTTTCTTTGAGCAGTGAATGTCTCACAGTGTGCGTGTGGGACATACTCTTCCACACTCTCCCACAGCTTTGTGTTCCCTCCCTTCTGCCCCCGGCAGTCATTAAGCTCCAAATCTACCGTATTCTGCTCTTCCTGCTGTGTGCTGCTGGGAACAGAACTGCGACCCTTCCCCTGGGCCAGCGCGGTGGGCTGGGCTCTGCCAACAGGGGGGCCGGAGGGCCAAGGCAGGACACGTTGGGGCTTGTTCTTGTCAACACTGCCCAGCAACCCCTAGTTGGCCCCAAAGTGATGCCATTTCCAGTTTTCTCATTTACTTCTCTCACTCCCAGAACCGGCCTCACCCCCTCCTGCAGAGTGACCAGCACCAGAGGGCTGGCACATCCACCTGACAGATTTGTGCCCTGCTCTCCGGGAGGTCCCAGGGCAGCCAGGCCTGAGGGCTGCTTCCAACTCCACAAGTCTACACAGTTAGCGGACTTGGATCCTCAAATTTCTGATGACTTCTCTTTGTCCCTTAGGAATGGTAACTGCTTCCGTCAGTTACTGTATCTGATCCCTTCTTCCTTTTCAGTCCCCCAATACTAGTTCAAGCAACTATATAAGATTCTGTCTGTTAAAGTGAGGGGCAAGGTGAGTCTGGGTAAGGGGTAAGCCTGCCTAGACCCTCATTATAAGACCTCCATCTCTGAAGAGACCTCCACCTCTCTCCTCAATTATCCAAGACGTCTTAAGACATTGTGCATAGTTCCTTACAACTTGAGAAGTAAGTCCAAATGATTGTAAAACTCTATTCTTACTGAAGATTACTGGTGGAAATACAGAGGGTGCCCAAAAACTGTATACACATTTAAAGAAAGTAAAAATCTGCATTAAAATTGTAATACTCAAGTCACATTTGACTTTTGCAGTTACAAGAGGTGCTCTAAGGCGACTTGCATTTTCCTTTTGTTATTGGTGTATAGTGAGCATTACAATTTTAATGCTTTTTTTCCTTTCTTAAAAATATTTTTTTTGGCACCCTCTGTATATCGATGCAAACAAAATGAAAGAGCTTGACAGTGAAGACCGCATTTTAACAGAAGAATCAAATCATCTTGACAACATTTCAATTGGAAAAATTTGACTTGGGGAATTTTGTGCAGGATAACAGGGTCTGATGGGTGATAGGCTTTGGATGAGTTCTGGCTGTTTAGTGTCCTTTTGTGCTGCTCCTGGTGACAGCCCTAGTTCTACCTCTCCACTACTTCAGGCCATGAGATTCAGAGGGGGCTGCTCTCTCCAGTTCTGGGGTAATTGCCTCTTTTCTGTAGGACTTGCCATTGGAAGTACATGAGAGGAGCTTCTGTGCTACTTGGGGTACTGCAGCACATCCTGAGAATGAAGCCAAACAAAACTGGAGGCTCTAGGGTCCTTTGAACTTCTCTACCAAGCCACACCTGAAACAAGCCTGTCATCAATAACTTTTTGCTTAAGCCAGTTCAACAGTTGCAACCAAAGAGTTCTATTTGATACAGCAGATTTCTCTAGAAGACCTAGGAAGTGAAAGACTTGAAGTTACTGCACTGGTTCAGGCATCAGGGCGGGTGGTAGAAAAATGGAAAGCAAGTAGTAGAGTTAAGGAATATTTAAAAGGTAAAATCTAGAAGTCTTGGTTACTGAATTATTACAGTGGGTGAGAGATACAGAAGCCCTCAAATAAAAACGATGGTGCTCAGGTCAGTGATTGATGCTATTGTCATTAACTGAGTTAAGAACTAAATATAGAAGGATGAGTGTAGAGGTGAAGATGAAGAGTTCCACTTTGGACACAATGAATGTGACATGCCCAATGGTCACCCAAAGGGATACGGTCACACCAAAGCAATAGGGTGTGTCTCAAACTCAGAATAGAGGTTGGGTGGTGATGAAGCTTTTCGACTACCTACAAACAGATGTGTTAGAAGCATGACAGTGAAAGAAGGGGACCCTAGAATATCACGTTGTATGAGAATAACCGTAGATTGGGGATAATATCCTAGGAAATCCAAGGGACAAGCTAAGAAGTAAAATCCTACAGCAAGACCAAGAAGAGATTGTTAAGAGAGATACAAGGACAGCCAGCAGCACAGGATTCAAGGAAAGGAATTGAGCATTCAGGGAAGAGGTAATGATTGCTGAGTAATGTCATGGGCCACCTCATTCCATCTAGGAAACACATGAATTCTTTCTTGAATATGTTTAGACCGATTAGCCAGATCTTAAAGAATCTATGTCCCTGACTTCCCTTCATCCACTCTGCTATGTACCCTTACCTCTTTCCTGGTCAACAGTGTCTCCCCCAAAGGGTGGAGAAAGGGACTTCTGGATGGTTCAAGGAAAGCTTTGGGGTTACCTGATGCAAGCTGCACTGCCCTTGTAAAGTAACTAGACTATTTCCAGACATAGGAATAGAATCATTTTGGTTCTGGAGCAATAATTAGTAGTAACGTCATATGTGGTTATTTAAGTTCACTTCTGGGAAGCAATTAGTGCTTAAGAAAATAGATGTAAAGTTACTAAGTACACCTGAGATGTAGACAGTCTGTAGCAGGTAAGTACTGACACTAAGACATCCTTCTCCAGAAAAAGAAAAATCCATCTTGAGAAAGAGAAAGTGACTCTTGCTCAGTAGTGCTCTGTAGTCACTCTCTCACCTGAGGGACATCCCGGGCTGTTGACAGCCAAGGCTGAAGAGTCAAATGTGGAGATTGGCCGGGTGCGGTGGCTCACGCCTGTAGTCCCAGTACTGTGCGAGGCTGAGGAGGGAGAATTGCTTGAGCTGAGGAGTTTGAGATTTGCCTGAGCGAGAGTGAGACCCCAACTAATGAAAAAAATGGAAAAACCCAGCTGGGTGCCACGGCCAGCACCTGTAATCCCAGTGGCTTCAGGAGGCTGAGGCAGCGGGATGCCCACAGCCCAAGTCAGAGGTTGCAGTGAGCTACCAGGCCACTGCACTCTGCTCAGGGGCATAGGGTGGGACTATGTCTCAAAAAAAAAAAAAAAAAAAAAAAAAAAGGAAATAAAAAATGAGCAATGAAATAAAGAAAAAAAAATGTGGAGACTGTTCTAGATTGTCTATCTCTAGACACTCAAACCACTTAACTTTAAAGGCAGATGGATGAGCAAGGGGGCCTCTGTGGCATTCCAGATCAAACTGAACCTGATATCCACCTGTTTGATGCACTTAGAATTTCTGTTAACAGACAGTCACTGCCATGTGGCCTCCAGGCCATAGCTGATGCTGTGGGTCATTCCATCCCTGTGAGGAAGATCACAGCTTCCAGCAAAAGTGCACTGCAGTGATGAAGAAAAGAGACTCAGGCGTGGGACTAATTCTAGCTGGCTCTGGGTCAGCTCTGTTGCTCACAAGCTACAAGACCCTCGTACCTCAGTTTCTTCTGTAAAACAGAAGTAAAAATAATGCCTACCAGGAAGGATTGCTGGGCAGATCAAATGAGAAAATCTACTTAAAGTGTTCAACAGATGACACAGTAAGTGCTTAATAAATGTGAGCCAATGTCCTTCCAGCCTTTATTCCCCAGCCCAATCCCCCTTAGCCTGCTTACCAGAGGAAACATGAGGTTTACAACAGGCGAGGTCCTTGTGTGTTTTAACAAGCTCCTGGGGAAAGCAGTGTGGAAAATGGATTAGGCAGGGAGGAGGCCAGTGACTAGCAACCCAGGGAGAAGTCTGCAGGCATCCAGATGGGAGGTGGAGGGGCGGGAACTAGGGCCCTTGGCAGTAGGATTCAGGAAATATTTTGGAGAAATCTTGTCTAGGACATGATAACAGGTTGGAAACGGCACACTTGGCCCAGGGCGGCTTTGCGGGCGGGAGGAAGGTGGAAGGAAGGGAAGGCAGCTGCAGAGCCGATCTTGGGGGCCGTGGGCGTGAGACGTATGGCTTGGGACTTGAGGCCGAACAAGCAAGCCCCGGAGGCGCTGGGAGCGCAGGGTGGGGTTCCGGCTGGAGCAGGGGGATGTCTGTACGTGGGGGGCCCGTTTCCCGGCGCAGGTGGCCCGAGTCTAGGTGGAGTCTGCCGAGGTGCTAAGTCCGATTTCCTTCTTGGCGGGTCAGCTCCGCGGATGCCAGGCGTGACTGGCGGAGCCCCGGGGGACCCCCGCTGTCACTGCTATTGGACCCGGCCAGGAGTTCCCTGGTGTCCGGCTTCCTTCCTTCCGCCCTCAGCACCTCAGGCCTCAGTCCGAGCTCCCATCGCCGGCGCCTCGGCCCTCCGGCTTCCCATGACCTCAGTTAGACGCGCTCGGGAGACCGCAGAAACCGCCGCCGTTCACAGCCGGCGGCCGCGCGCCGTCCGCGTCCAGGGCGGGGAAGGGCGCGGGCAGCCGGGGAGGAGGCGCCCTCGGCCGCGGGTACCCCGGGCCCGGCGGCTGCGGGCGGAGGGCCTCGCCTCTCCCAACCCCCTGAATTCTGCCCCCGCGGGGCTCGAGTGTGTCTTCGAGCTGAGGTGCGCTTCTAACTAGGGAGTCGTGGGTGCAGGAGGAATTCGCGCCCAACACGAGCCCGGCGTCCGCACCCTCTCCCACCATCGCCAGCCCGAATTCCCGTCCCCCCCCACCCCCCACCTGCCCAAGGCAAGCCCGGGATCCCCACCCTTCGCCACCCAGGGATTCCCTGCCCCAGCCGGGCCTTGGACTCCTGCCTGGTTCTCCGGGCCTCGGGGTTCCTAACCATTCCGCGGAGCACTGTGCAAAGGGCTGCCCCTCCTCCTTCCCTGCCCGACTTGTCCCGGTGGATAAGCCCCTAATGCCCGCGGCAGCCGGAGCTACGAGGGAACGTCCCTGGGGTTGCAGCTAAGGGCAGGTAACGCGCCCTCCAGGGATAAGCCCCGGGAGTTTGCTTTCACGTTTTCCATCAAAACGGCCAGAGTGTAACCTAATTAACTTGCTTTCCCTTTTCCTCAAAGAGAAAATAAACCTGATTTGGAAGGACAGACTATCCCCCCTGCTCGGGGAGGGGGGCGGTGGCTCCCCAGCTTGTGTCTTGAGGCCCCGCCACGGGAGTTTCCAGCGATGGTCCCAGCGGCCGCTGTGGCCTTTTGGAAACTGACAGAGAAAGCTGAAACGAGTTCTATATTGCTTGAAACAATTTCCACACATACACAACCCCCAGGTATTTGCCTGCAGAGCGGGACTGGGAGCCGGGAGGATTCCCGGGCGGCGGCGCTTCTCGCGGAAAGGCGTGGGGGAGCCGAGCCGCGGAGCTGGGCGAGCGGCCCTGCCCCGGTGGCGGACGCCGTTCCGGAAAGCACAGGCCAGAGAGGAAATGCCAACCGCCTCCCTTCGCCCGGACTCAGGCGGTGCTGCGGCCCTCTGGGCCCGCCGCGGGAAATTACTGCCTCCCCCACTTTGGACTTAAGGTCAAGTGATCCCGTGGGAACTCTGGTGTGGCGCCCTCTGCGCTAAACCTCTGACCCACACGTGGGTCTGGAGTTGTCAGAAGCTCCAAAAGTCTTGGAATCTTGGAGACTTTTAGGTTGTCAGAAGCTCTTCGTCTTTGGCCAGTGCAAAACATGAACCTCTGTACCGAAAGACCCACATTTCCTGTTTTTTTTTTTTTTTTCTTTTGAGACAGTGTTACTGCGCGACGCCCTGGTAGAGTGCGGTGGTGTCACAGCTCACAGCAACCTCTTGGGCTTACGCGGGTCTCTTGCCTCAGCCTCCCGAGTAGCTGAGACTACAGACGCCCGCCACAACACCCGGCTATTTGTCGTCGTTGTTGCAGTTGTCACTGTTGGTTAGCAGGCCAGGGCGGGTTCGAACCCTTCAGCCCCGGTTTAGGTGGCAGGTGCCCTAACCACTGAGTATGGGCGCTGAGCCTCATTTGGGGTTTTAAAGGTCGAGGGTGTCCTGGCTTTCCCATTCTTTGGGGGTTGGCCATCTCTCCATCCCTGCAATTTGGGGGTGACCTTTTCTGATCACTCTAGCTAGCCCAAAGCATTTTTCTCCTTTGGAACCCAGGAGGCTTTCTTTGTTTCCGCTGTGCCAAAGCTCTTATTTGTGGCTGAGTTCGGTGCTGGGTCCAGTTCCCTTGCATGCCCCTACACTCGAAGCTTCCTGAGACCTGCTTATCCACCCCAACATTCCTTAGGATGTTGCTATTCCTAAAGGTGTCTTTCATTGTGTACACGAGACTCTGGGCCATTTTAGCAAGTGAATGACACCTGTGTCAGGGCTCCACCGGACTGACCAGGTTTGCCTTTTTCTGGCATGTCAGTGGATTATAATAATTGCTGTCCTTAGGGCTGATGTGCCTGGTGACCTAGCTTCCAGAGTGTCCCAGGTATGTCTTCTGGTGCCCACCCCCCACTTCATTCTGCCTGCTGAACTCTGCTGAAGGTGTTTTCCCCCACGTGAAATAGGAGGGCGAGGTATCTTCTAAAATAGGGGAATGGGCGAGTTAAGAGGCCTGGCCAGATGACATCTGGCTAGTGGTGGGGGAGAAGGGGAAAGACCTGAGAAGGGAAACCTGTTATGCTGCTGAGGGCACTGACGCTCCACTGAGGTTGGTGAGCAGGCAGGACTCACGGCTGGAGCTGGAGTGGAAGACACTTGGAGCTTTGCCAGGCCTCAGTGAAAGAAGGCCGGCAGGGTCCCACAAAGGGAAGAGAGCATGTGAGTCCTGGTGGAGAGGAAGGCAAAGCTAAATACTGCATGCACAGTGCAGCTACCGACAGGTGGACAGAGGGGTCAGAACTGCAGCTCTTACTTACCCTGGGAGAGCCAGGTTCTCTGGTACTGCATATTGGCATTTACATTTGGAAAAATCAACCGCTTCTGCTCCTACTAATGTTTTTAGAAAAGAAGAAAAATATATGAATTAATTATTAGGAGACTTCTTTTTAAGTTTTTATCTTTCAGTCCAGAAGCATGCCCCACTTTACAAAAAAAGAAAATCCAAAGTTAAGACATGAATGGGGGGGGTCAATAATTCATACTTTAGTTCAACAAGTCACTAGAGTTTCCTTAGAGACATAAAAAATTCAGAGATGCACACTCCCTCCCCCTCAGATAAACTGTAAAAATATACAGTGAACTGTAGTTATTTTTTTCAATGAGACTGAGGGCCCATTTAGCTAATCAAAAGATAGCTGTACAAAGAGGAATTCTTGATTTTTATTTACGAGAAGATGGTAAAAAACCAAAAATGTTAATTGAGTATCATTTGTGTCAGTGAGAAAAAAAAAGAGCATACTGATATAATGAAGACTAGTCAAAAAAATACGGAAATTCAAGGAATGACTATAACCACCATAATTTGTTAAGCTGCAGCAAAGCAATTAAAATATATATTGACAAAGTATATAATCAGAAAACAATGCTGTGTGGATTTTTCCCCTTATCTTTTTATGATGAGCAGAAACTTTTTTCAAGGTAAAGTCTTATATAAAACAGTAACTTAAAAACCAAATAAAATTGAGGTTTATAGTATAATCTTAAGTATAAAGTGAAATTAAAATAAAGTCAATCAATGATCTCAGCTATAACAAAATTTGGCATACAGCACATTTTGGTGAGAAGTTTCTTTTGATCATACTTTTTTTTCATTTTTTTATTGTGGTAAAATACACATGAAACATAAGATTTATCATTGTAACCAATTTTAAGTCTACAGTTCAGTATTAACAAGTAAGGGCAGATTGTTGTACAATCATCATCACTATCCATCTCCAGAACTTCTTTAAATCTGGCAAAACTGAAATTCCGTAACTATTAAACGGTAACTCCCCATTTCCCCTTCCCTCTAGCTTCTGGCAACCACCATTCCACTTTGTCTCCACGTACCTGACTAATTTACAGACTTCACGTAAGTGGAATCATACAACAGTTGTCCTTCTGTGTCTGGCTTAGTTCACTTTGCAGAATCTCCTCAAGGTTCATCTGTGTTGTAGCAGAGTAGGAATTTCCTTCTTTTCCAAGATAAGATATTTTGTTTATCTATTTTTCCATTGATGGGCACGTGGATTGCTTTCATGTTTTAGGTATTGTGAATAATGCTGCTGTGAACATGGTGTACAAATATGTGTGGGTGTTTTTATAGGAACATAAAAACAACTTTGGGGCCTAAAAAGAAAGTATAGAGTGGGGTCCATCAGGAGCTCAGGTGCATGTCCCCTGGTTTCACACAGGGTCTGGGGGAGGGCAACTGAAGCACCTCTCTGGGAACAGCATGTCCCAGTGAGTCCTGCTCAGTAACAAACCTGAAAGGATCCACCACATCGGAATTATTGTGAAACTTTAAAAATAAAAAGGGTGTGTGCTGAACCCCAGACCTCCTGAACCAGAAACTCCTGGGGAGAATTTAAACACAGAGATATGTGTTTAAAAGTCTCTGTTTATTTTTATTTTTAGAGTGCCCTGGCGTCACAGCTCACAGCAACCTTGGGTTGCTGGTTGGTTCTGACTAGACACCCTTGGGGTTGGAAACCACACAGGATTGGACTTTGGAAGGAAAGGTGAATTTGTGTCTCTTGTCCTAGGGGCAGAAAATAAACACCACAAGCCCTATTTTCATAGGTAAAATCCTAGAGGATCCTATGAGGCAAGACAGCCCTCCTGAGGTTGTCCTTTAGCAAAGAAAAAGTGAGATGTTCCTCCTGATTGCCATATACACCAGGTAGAGATAGCCCCACATGTTATAGAATACAGGGGCTGTCACCCAAGTGGCTTATGAACCACCCCTGTAAGTCCTCCCAGAATCACTGGGCAGAGGATGTTTTGCATAATGAAGTAGAAGGTGGAACCAGGAATAAGGTCACATCAGTGATAATTAAATGAGAAGTAAGTGATCTGTACTCTTGGTTCTTTGAAGGTGTATGTTTCTCATCCAGTCTTACAGGTTCAATGATGTCTTTGTTGAGTCTTAGGTCCATTGTTAACTGGATTTGTGACATAATGACCTATAGGATTCTATTTCCTCATAGGTTAAAAAAAAAAGTGACCTTAAAGGCAGGCAATGAACCCCATTCTTTTGTATTTTATAGACCAGTAAATGTCTAATAAAACTTTTGGGACTGACATATAGTTACCAACTTTTATATCAAGTAAGGACAATGAAAAAGACTAAATGCTATGATCTACTGTCATTTCATGAAGGAGGGCTATTTTGACATCAGAAAGGAAGGATAACTTAAGGATTTAAAAATTGCACACATTGAACTTAAAAAAAAAAATCTAGGTGTGGTGGCTCATATTTAGAATCCCAAGTACTCAGAAGGTTTAAGGCCAGGAATTTAAGACCAGCCTGGAAATATAGTGGGACCCTGTCTCAAAAGCAGAGAAAACAACCCTATATTTCCAGTGGATTTCTCATTTTCTGTGGACTGATGAAAAGTTTATCATCAACTCATTTCTGCAAACTAAGCTCTTTTGCCTTGAGTACTGAGGGGCAGCTGCACCTGCACTTAATTTCCTTGAAGAGGTAGTTTTGGGGCTTTAAGAGAACCCTCAGGAAGTTAAGGACAAAAGTCTCCTCTTTGCCTCAGTTTCCAAAATTAATAGCTGTGAGTGCTACCAGCCAGAAACTATATCATTTGCTTTAAAAAGAAGTAAAAAGACAACTTGTGGCAAGAACAATCATGGAAATTTGAAGTTGGAAGGTTTCTTAGCAATGATTTCATCCCTGTAGTTTCAAACTAGTGCTCCATGAAGCCACAGAGGTGCGGCTCGGACCAACCAAACTTCTATTTGAATTGTTTTAATAACTGAGTTTCTGATATAGACCAACAGCTTAAAAAAAAAAATGCCTGAACACCACCCATCAGTCCATCTCTAACTTAAAGGGAAAACCGAGGCTGATGGAAGGTATGGGATTTGCCTAAGGCCACCCATTTAGTTGGCAGAACTTGGTGACATAGCAGCAGTGGGGTGGGAGTAGGAAGGACTCTTACTGCCAGACTTCCACAGTGTCTGATCTCAGATTGATCAAGATTTGAACCAAATCTTTCCACCACTCCATGACTGCCTCCTGTTCATACCCAACTCTGTGTTCTTCCCAGCACACTGCTCCTGCACGATAGTAATAAATGTTTCATGGACAACTGTTGAAAACTCAGTTTTAAACTCTAGGTTTGCAATTGCTCCCATTTTGACTATCACTGCTAAAAGTTTCTTTATCACTGATAACAGTTTCCTTGATTTATTTATATTTGGAGAGTATAGAGCTAATATTTATATACATATCATTTTATGATTCTCAGGTCATGTCTACCTAAAAAAAATTAAAAGCTATTTTATGGAAGATGTACTTTTATTAAAATGTCTGAAACATATTGTCCAGCATACAAACTGAAATGAAGTGGTATCAGTTTACTAAACAGAGCTCTGCATATAGCTCACACAGCAGGCTAAAAACATCCCTAAGTCAGATCTACCACAGACTATATCATGTAATCATTGTACGGAAAGCACCTCAGTGGCAAAGTGTAGCATCTCACAACTCAGCTACAAGTAGCAAAAAATGACTCTATGTCAGCTAAAGTGGTGTTTTTCACACTGTGGCTCCCGATCGTCAGTGGGCCATGAAATCAATTTAGTGGGATGTGAGAGCATTAAAACACACACACGATCCATGAAGGGCAAACTGTCAAAGTGTATTACAGGCTTTCAGTGTAAATATTATTTCATAAGCATTTTATTTCAATCATGTAGATGTATGAACACATATATACTGTCTCATGATATAAAATACATTTCACAGTTCTCCAAAGCCAAACATTGTTCTAAAGAAAAAACTTACTTGGTGATTTCAGTCCCGATTTCAATCCCAAGAGTTTTGTTTCTTTCCCTTCTAAGCAAAGAGACCCCACATCCTGGATACTTCAAAGTTCTCTCTCCTCAATACAACAGCAATGATCTCTGAGTACAACCATTTCCTGGCTTGCTGCTATTTGTAGGATGGATACTTCCTACTATCACAGCCCTGAAAGCTTAACTGAGGGAAAGTTCCAACAGTGCATCTGAACCCGGGTCAGTAGAAGCCTCAGGTCTCTGCCTACGATGTGGAGGCACGATGCCAGGGGCTTTAGACATGATCCTTTACAGACATGATTTCCTATCTTTTACCTCTAGCTGTACCTCACCTGTAAAATTGAAGCTCATAGCATAGAACACAGGAGCTAAATGAGTGTTTCTAAATAAATGAACTCAACAACAAGCACATTCCAGTTTAAACTGTATAAATCCAACAAAATATAACAGTTTCAAAATAAAATCAAATATTTACACATTTCTTCATACTTAAATACAAAAGTATTATATAAAGCTTTATTTATATTGATTAAATCATAATAGTTTTATTTTGAGCTGTTAGAAAAAGACCAACCATTTTCATGCAAAATCATATATTCAGTACTGGTTATAACTTTTATCTAAAATAAATTAGTGATAATAGAACTTGATATTGAGGAGAAAAGGAAAATACTTAAGTGCTTTCCAAATGCTCATGAGACAGAGACTCATCAATGTGTACCTGATTTGGGGGATAGGCAGGAGTTGGCCCATGACCTAAGGGAACTTAGAAGAGGGAACCAAAGCTTTTTTAAAATTGAAGCACACATTTATCTAGTTGAAACCATTCCTCTCTTATATTAAGAAAAGATGAACACCAGGGCAAGTGACTTATCTAAGGTGCATAATTTATGATAAGAGATAGCCCAGGTCTCCTAATAATAAATCTAGACCATTTTCCATTTCATAACAGAGGTCTGTACCATAATGCAATCATATTTTTAAAAGATCAAATCAGATATCAAAACCCCCCAAATTCATGATATCTTAGACTTTAAAAAAACTCTAAAGCAAGAATTTAATAAAAAATACAAGTTGACAACTGTCTTCAAGTGCAGAATAGAGTGCTGTAAACAGTGATGGCTCATTGGTGTAGTAATTCACTTACATGCTATGTATCACTCTGTGTATTGGTTGTGTTTTCATCTGAATCACTGGAGTTAAATTTCTTCCACAAAAATTTCTTGTTTGATTTCCAAAGAGAAGTTTCTAGCTCATCTTTCCTTTTGGAGGATGTAGCAAACGATGTTTTTTCACACAAAGTCTCTATTACTGTCAAGTCGGTGAGTTTGCTAAGACTGTCATCATTCTGCTCATTCAAGATGTCCCAGAAATCTTTTGGTCTCTGTTTCGCTTTTTCCATGGGCCCTGAAAGAACTTTCTTTGGTAGTTGTGTGGCACTGTTCCCGTGACTTTTAAAGAGGTCATCAAGAATAGAAGTGTCACCGAGTAAGCCTACCACAGAAGTGTTTTCTAACACTGGATTTTCTATCTTTTTGTTTTCCAATTTGAAAAGGGACGCGTTTCTTGAAATGCTTGTTCTTGTGAGGTCCTGTTGGTCTTTCCTGGTGTTTTCTAACTCTCTCTCATGTGCTTCAGACTTACTGTTGGGGGAACAGGATATACTATCTTTGGGTGCCTTGTTTTTTCCATTGTCAATCTTTTGGGTAGAACTAATAGGTGATTTCTTAGTTTCTGCTTCTTTAGAACACACCTCTTTTCTACAGGAACCATGACTTTGAAACTTATTTGATTTTTCTTTATATATTCTTGGGCTACAAATTTGAGAAATTTTAGAATTGGTAGAATCTTTAAATGACAGAGTTTCAGAATCTGACAGCCCTTCTTTTATAAGAGATTCTCTTTTTTCAGATTTCTTCCTCACTGTCTTTTCTTCCTGATAGGAAGAACTGATGAATTCTGAAGCAGAATCCATAAAAAATTCTTTTACTTCTGGATATCGAGAAGCATAAAAGTCTCTTAGCATTTTCTGTCGTTCTTCTGATGTGGCATTAGTTATATGCTTAGCAAATTCCTTTATAGAAGATGAATTAAAGTAAGAGGCCATTTCTTCAAATTGTTTCCTAAAGTTTTAATGAATAAAAGCAATGGTTATTCTTATTAAATTTTGAAAGAATTCTTAAAAATGCAGAGGCCAAGCAATGTAATCTTGTTCCTTTAGTATATCTCTGTTTAATTCCATAATGAAAATGTATTTTATCCTATTAGGATGTGGCCTCTTTCCTTATGCTACTGAAAAAAATATTTTAGCCTCATGAAATCACCAGCTTTTTGTGTTATTCTGATTTATAGTATTAGGTAATTCCTAGGAATTATGAGCCCAGAAAACTACTCCTCCCAAGAGCCAATTCATGAATGACAGGAGAATGATAAATTTACATGATATGTACCTGAAAATCATATTATACTCAAATCCCAAGAAATAAAATTATCAAGGGTCTTAGTGAATAGAAAAAACTCTAAAAAATTAAGAAGAAACTTTCCTTTTCCTTCTTCTCTTCTTTCACGAATATAACAGAAATTTCATAAGACTTTTTGATAAGCCTCAGGGGAAGTTCTAAACTGATGAACCTAGATTCTTTCTTTCCCCAATTTGTCAAACTTCAATATAGACAACTAAACCAAGAAGTGAGATGCTATTTAAAGAAGTGTGTTGCATTCTTCAGATATTAATAAAAGCTATGGAATGCACATATGAGGAAACGGGCCTTCTGAATCTTGCTAAGACAGAGGCGGAAGGATTGTTTAGGGACCCTGAGCAATAAACTCTGCTCCTTTCCCCTGGTAAGGGTGCTCTGGACTGACTGTGACTCCCAACAATTATGTGGAAGCCCTAATCCACAATGCGACAGCATCTGGAGATAGGGCCTTTAGGAAGTAATTAAGGTTAAATGAGGTCATCAGGACAGGTACCTAAACCATTAGGATTAGTGTCCTCATAAGCAGAGATGCCAGAGAGCTAGCAGTCACTTTCAACTCCAGCCCACCCCGTCTTTCTCTTTGCCATGTGAGGACACAAGGAGAAGGTGGCAATTTGCAAGCCAGGAAGAGAAACCAAATCAGTTAACACCTTGATCCTGGACCTCCCAACCTCTAGAACTGTGAGAAATAAATTTCTGTTGTTTAAGCCACCCAATCTATAGTATTTTGTTATGGAAGCCCAAGCAGAATAAGAGACAAGGGTATTTGTTTTACTGATGTTGAGTTTGGGCCATGAGTCAGGAAAACCCAATTGTTCGTAAGTATTCCTTTAAACAAAAGCCATAGATAGTGTTGTAGCACATGATTAAAAGTCTGAAATTTTTGAATTATGTTTGTACTGTATATAATAGTTCCTTAAAACATTAATTTATTCGTCAACAAATATTATAGAACCATATTTTATACTAGGTAGGAAAAATCCAGTAATAAACAAGACCCAGTTCCCTATCTTAAAGAATTTATAGTTCAGTATGGGAAGAAAACTTGTGCAACCCATGAATTAACAAATTGTGGTATATGTACACTATGGAATATTATGCAGCCATAAAAAAGAAGGAGACTTCACATCTTTTCTGTTTACCTGGATGAAGCTGGAACATATTCTTCTTACTAAAGTATCTCAAAAATGGGGAAAAAAGTATCCAATGTATTCAATACTACTATGAAATCAATACATAACCACCTACATACTCATACAAATGGCAAAACATAACTATAGTCCAGAAAGTAGAAAGGAAGAGGAGAGAGAAGGGAGGGAAGGGAGATACAGGAAGGAGGGTATTCAGGGGGACCTCACCTAATGTGCATGATGCAATGGTACATTTCACAACTATTGAGAAATGAGTATAATTGTGATGGATGTGTTACTTAGTTCAATGTAAACATTTCACATTGTATATTGAAGCAGTACCCTGAACC
>CAUYRH010129786.1:0-12946 GCA_963574655.1 Perodicticus potto | reverse complement strand
GCTTGAGCCCAGGAATTGGAGGTTGCTGTGAGCCGTGACGCCACAGCACTCTATCCAGGGTGACAGCTTGAGGCTCTGTCTCAAAAACAAACAAATAAATAAAAAAAAAAAACAAATGTGAGTTCTGATTTGTGGATGGTGGGATTATTCAGATGGCATGTGCCAGGAGAGTTTATAGGCACATTTCCCCATTCCTCAGTATGACTGCCATATGTATGATTCAAAAATTTAATGTGTCTACTTGAACTGCTGACCAAAGTGAAAACTTTACATGTCAGTGTGAGCCAGGTGGGATAGAGGGGGAGGGGAAATGTGGGGAATGGGAAGACGTGTTATAATTTTTCAAAATATAACCCTGAGTACGATATATTTTCTAAAGCACCATTTATATTTCCTTCAGAAAACTTTCATTAGCCTAAAAAACTTCAGAGAATTTTATTATAAGAAGAGATTTTGATAATTGTTGTGGTAAAAATGGAATGGTTTGCACTTTTTGCTTGGTGAGCAAAGTCCTTGCCTACACTTGTTTTGGGTCAATTGAAGGAACATTTCCTCTGATTTTTCATTCAATTTGTGTTAATTTTTCTGAAAGTTACCAACATTCTAAACTCTCGATTTATTTGCAGGTGTACCTGGAGAGTAAAATTCCAGTTTCAATTATTAATGAACAAAAAATGCATGAAATTTAGAAATTTAATACAGAATTTCATTCTTTCCTTTTTTCTACTGTTTCTTTTTTTTATAAAAAAAAAAAAAAGAGGGGGGTATGTATCTATATGGAGCAGGGGAATCAGCCACTATCACAAATGTTTAAGCTCTGATTTGGCTGAAGAAAAGAATGAGGTTTCTGAAACCACAATCTTTCTGCTCATTGCATAGTCTTAAAAGGACAATAGTATGATTAAATGCATGCAATTCTATACGTATTAGACTCCTGTACACCTAAACATTTTTCTAAAAATGCTGCCATCTCTTTTCTAATCTACTAATGGATATATGCTAGACAGATGATTAATCCAAGTTTGAAATCATTAACTAGAAATGAAGCAGTGAAAAGAGAGTCAGGTTGTTGGAGTCAGATGGGTGGTAAAAACTCTATTAATGGGACTATCAATCAAGTAGTTGATCAACACATACATTAAGCAAATATTTATGTTGTCTCCTGTGTGTCAGGTACACACAGTGAGCAGGCATTACTGTTGCTTCAACTACCCAGCATGTAAGGTCTCACACTAAATGATTTATTGCTAGTTCTCCTCCAAGCCTCACAACCGCATTATGAAGGAAGGATTATTCTGCCATTTCACAAATGAGGAGCCTGAGATTTACCCAAGTTAGTTCAGCTAAGAGGCAGCTAAACCAGTGTTATGTCACAATCTAGATGACTCTAATGTCGAAATTTCAGTACCAAAGGAGGCTTCGAAAATCTTATTAACTATAAAAACTTAGTTTTATTTTACGACTCCTTTGTCTCATTTTCTAAACAAGTGAATTACTAAATACATTGATAGGTATCTTGAGAGAGACAGCATAATGTAATGATTAACACGACAGCCTCCAAGCTTGCTTACTGGGTCAAATTCATGACGCATTGAACTCTCTGTACCCTCTCTTTCCTGGGACTAATGGGACCATGAATAATGTCTGCTTCTGTCAGAATAGCAACTGAATGAGGAATAAATATGTTAATATAATCATAGTGCAGAGCCCATACTTGGAGTTAGATTGCTGGGGTTATGATTCCAAGCTCTATCTGGGGGATGACAAAAGTCACTTTAATCTCTGAGTATTAATGTATCAGTACATTGGTAGGTATACAGTGCTATAAGTGTAAATTATTATATATATATTATATATGTATATATAAAATATGTGTGCTATTATATGAATGTCCCCCAAAATTCATGTGTTGAAACTTAATCCTCATTGGGGTAGTATTAAGAGGTGGGGCCTTCTGAGATGTGATCAATAGATTACTGCCTTTAATAAAAAGTTTAGAGAGAACTAGCTCAGGCCCTTTTTGCTCTTCTGTCCTTCTGCATTGGAGAGCACAGCAGCTGTCCTCTTTCCTTTGACCTTTATTCTTCTACCTTGTGGAGACAGCAGGAGGGCCCTGACAGGTACTGTGTACCAGCACATTGACCTTGGACTTCCCAGACTCCACAGTAAGAAATAAAGTTCTGATCTTTGTAACTTACCTGGTCTGTGGTATTTCATCATAGCAGCGCAAATGAAATAAGACAATTTATAATTTAAAAATAATTTCTTCTTCAACTTCTTTTTAATCTTATTACATGATACCCATTTTCCAATTTAGGACATAAAAATTAACCTCCTTTTTTTAAAATCAAGTTCCTGCTTTTCTCTATTTTGCTTTTATTTCTGTTATAATACAGTCATTCTAGGCTGAACTTTAATCTGCTCTTGCATAAACTGTTGCAATAGACTGGTCTCCCTGCTTTGAGTTTTTCTTCCCTGAATTCACCCAGCACACGGCTGTCAAATTAATCTTTTCAAACACCACTTTCATCATTTATAAGCTAAACAGAACTACTCATATGAGTCATGCTTTCCCATATCATGTACTTGTGTTTTCTTTTACCTCTCCTCTGAATTTCTTTCTACCTAATTCACTTGGCCATATTACATTTATCTTTCAGAGTTTACATCTGTCCAATGTCACCTTCTTGAAGGAGCAGACGGAGGCTGCCAGCTTTCTTCTCTCATCTTTTGCATCGTTTTATCTCTCCCTCTCTAACAGTAGAGATAAAATGCTCATCCTTGTTTGTACTAAACTCATATGATAGCGAGGAGTCAGGAGAGTGGAAATGAGCTAGAGGCAAGAATGAGAGTAGCTTTCCTTTAGCAAAGCATCTCAAGAAGTGATTTCGGTTATAGAAGGACCTCAGAGTATGTCAAGGATGAGACCAAAAAATGGGTAGAGTTCAAATTATGTATAGAGATTTGGGGGGAGTTTGGAGCAAAGATACTCAGAGAAAGGAAACAAAAGGAAGAGAAGTTAGAGGAAAGAAAAGGGCTTAGCAATATAGTACGTGTTAGAGCTACAGAAGAGATGATGGTATTGAAAGAGGTGAGACAACATTGAATAGAACTTTTTAAGAAGGCTATCCAGGAGTCCTCAAACTATGGCTTGCAGGCTACATGCAGTGATGCGAATTGTATTTCCCGTTTTTTTTTTTTTTTTTTGGTACGAAAGGTCTTTATTGGTGGGGAGGAGAGAAGAGGCTTGGAGCCTGTGGCTCAATGGGCTAAGGCGCCAGCCACGTACACCTGAGCTGGCGGGTTCGAATCCAGCCCAGGCCCAAACAACAATGACGGCTGCAACCAAAAAAATGGCTGGGCGTTGTGGCAGGTGCCTGTAGTCCCAGCTACTTGGGAGGCAGAGGCAGGAGACTCGCTTGAGCCCAGGAATTGGAGGTTGCTGTGAGCTGTGATGTCACAGCACTCTATCCAGGGTGACAGCTTGAGGCTCTGTCTCAAAAAAAAAGAGAAGAGAGAGAGGGAAAAAGAAGTAGGGAGAAAGGGGGAGAGAGGAGAGAAAGGTAGATAGATATGGGGAGAGAGGGGCTGAGAGAGAAAAGAGAGGCCGTTTTGTTTTTCACTTCAAAATAAGATATGTGCAGTGTGCATAGGAATTTGTTCATAGTTTTTTTTTTTAAACTATAGTCCAGCCCTCCAACTGTCTGAGGGACAGTGATTTGGCCCCCTGTTTAAAAAGTTTAAGGACGCCTGCTAGAGTATAGTTAGTAACAATGTATTATATTCTTGAATAGTATTAAGAGAGATTTAACATTTTCTCACTACAAAACAATGCTAAGTATGTGAGGTCATATGCCATCCACTTCATTTAGCCATTCACAATGTATTCCACCACTTCAAAATACAATGTTGTACATGACAAATATATGGAACGTGTTTATCAATTAAAAATAAAATAGAAATTAAAAAAAAGAAGAGAGCTATCTGATATTTTCAAGTAATGCCATGCACTATAGTGTAAACTCTCGGTACTATACCTTATATGTTCAGGAAATATCCAGTCTTCATTATAACGAGTAGGGCTCAACAAAAGAGAGATGGCTGCTCAAATTTGGTAACTGAGGAGAGTTTAACAAAGGGATTCTGTAAGCGGTGTAGACAAGATTTGGAACAACCAAAAGAGATAGTGCAGTGTCTAGGCCTAAAGGGAAATAGGGAGGGAGCGATGACTAAATGGAACCCAGAGAGAGAAGCCCTAGTTAGCCAGGAAGGGTGATCACCTGGTAGAGCTATGGGAACGTAAATGCAGGCAACACGCAGCAACCCTGCAAGAAGGGAGCTGAAGAAATAGACGGCTTCACTTTATTTAACTCTCTTGCTCTGATCTTACCAGCATCTCAAAGTCAGTGGACCAGAAGACCATTGAGCAGAACAAGACCTTTCAGACCCCCAGGGTACCAGGCAGAGTGGATCAGGTAGAGAATGATTTGGAGATGCAAACAAAATATCCAGCCTATACATATGGTACAAGTTATGTTTGGGGAGGTCAAAGAAAAGGAGGTATGTTCAAATACAGGGTGGACAGAAGGAAGCAGCGTCAAGAGGCAAGGCACAAGATTTTGAGAGCTTGGCCAAGGCTGAAATCAGAAGTAAGGAGGCGCAATGTAAATCCCCCATCCAAGGAGGGTCACAAACATCCCCCTTTAATCTGGGTGGAGATTTTATTCAATTTCAGTGACTCAGTTATAGTATTATAGTTATTTTTATACATGTATCTTGTTTTCACCACACTTCTGCAAATCTCCCTGAAGATAAAAAATACATATTGTCCCCCTTTGTTTCATCCCTTAGCCCCTAACACACTGACTTTCCCATAGCATGTGTTTCATAATCTTAACTAAATGGATTAATAAATGAATGCCGGTCCCTGCTCAGGAAGCTTGCCTGGCATCCTGAGCTGGCTTTTCCATGTCCCTGATAACATTACTCCAATCCACCTTTTCAGGTACGTAAGTATAATTCTCTTCCACTCCAGCTACTTGACTAGTTATTTTTTACCCGAGTATGTCTTGCTCTTTGGTATCTCTTTGTCTTTTCTTACTTGGATTCTGCTCACTAACTCTCCAGACCTTACACAAGCCTTTAGACTCAGCTCAGTACTAACTCAGAGATAAATCCACCACTGACTTCACAGTACCTGCCTCTGAGCTTCCCTAACAATTGATAACTTTACCGATATGTGGAATTAAAAGTATTCAAAACCTTCATCTTTTGTCAGTTGAAACATGGAAACTCAGATGAGCTAACATTATTTATTTGTTTAAGCTGTCTAGCTGACTCATCCTTATTCTGGGAGGTTTAGATAGTATAATTTCCCCCACTTTAGTACTTTTTTGTTGCGTATAACTAGATCCCTGGGTAGCTCATGCCTTTAATATTTCCCCCAAAGCTAATGAACTGCATATGTTTACCCAAGATAAGCCTGCATGGTTTCATTTAAATATCAAATTTATATTAAGTCAGTGTGGTATAAATTATGCACACACGTATCTTTGATTGATAGGATGGGGAGATAAATGGTTTCATAAGCCATCCAATCTGTAGCAGTGGTTAAAAAAAAGAAAAGAAAAAGAAAAAGAGGTCCTTGATGAAAAGTTAAGAAAGTACTTCCCTGTTGCGAAGTTTGTATAATGTTTAAAACAAAAAGAACCTTAGAATGATTTGACCTAATATTTTCTTTTACTAGACAAATTGTAGAGCAAGGCCAAATTTGTCTTTGAATTAGTGTCCAGGTCTTGATAATTTTTGCCATAGCCTTTTAATTACTCTATGCTGCTTTAAAAGTTGTTTAACATAAATATTGGTTTGTAAAATTTCAGGACTCAGGAAAGGCTGTGTTGTATGAACGTGTTAGGTGGAAAACCTGGATCTATGCCAACTTGATCTTCTGTCATATTAACACTCCACCATTGATGGGATCAGTATTTCTAGGTTCTCATTGCTTGGCACACAATATAGGTAAATTCTTACAGTGATGTAGAGATAGAGGCAAATATCATTGAACTGGCTATATCCCACAGACATAGTTTAATTATACTTATCTGTTTAGAGAGACAACACCCGTCTCCCTTGAGATGTTGCTGGTTTTCGAAACTATGATAGTCCCTTTGAAACTCCTGATGATTTTCTAATACTGTAATTATAATTATCACCGGTACAGCTTACATTTTTTTCTGTTTGAATTCCCAATAAATGTGATTCAAATTGACCTATCAAGCTTTTTTTTCCCAAAATACTGTTCTACAGCGGGTATTGAAGCATCTAGGTTTAATATTAAATATTTAGTGGTTTGCACAATTTCATATATAAGACAAAAATTGCAACAAACATTGGCTAATAATGGCTAATGATTGTGGTAGGGACATTGCTAGAAGAATTTACAAAAAAGAGTTCCTTTATCATGTTACGTAAATCAGAGTCAAAAGAAACTCCACGTTCCTTCTGTGAAGAAAACCTCCTGTGAGTTTTCATCACATATACCTGATTTTGGCTGAAACATCACACACTCTGAGTAGGGCCAGAGCTTATTTTTCTTCTTCGTTTTAGATTTATGCTTATATTTCGACAGTTCACATTAGAAGGACAAAAAAAAAAAAAAAACCAACAAAAAAAAAAAAAACAGGAAATAAAAGTAGTTTGAGTCCTAAACAGTCTGAAAGGAAATGGCAAAGCTACACAATTCCATATTTCATATTTTAGACAAAAGAAAACATTTGTTTTTAAAATAATATCTTCTTAAGAATATTTACACAGTTGATTTAATGTTCTATCAGTTTATGCCCTTTGTATGTTTTAGATAACATTGTTGAATTTCCTTTGACTGAACATGAGGTGGACCTGCCAATGCGCAGAGCTACGCAGGCAGGCACTCCCTCCTCCATCCCAACAAAAGCCATTTATTAAGCAGATGTTGTTATTAGTTTACAAAAGGTTTTCAACACTGTGTGCTTTGTGACTTCACCTCTCCGTTGGTGTTGAGAAAAACCACATTCCTGAGATTCTCCTCTCTTAACTCTCCTTATACCAGCCGGCTATGTTTTGACCATGTTGTTTGAAAGAAATTCGTCAAACATATAAACATAATCTGTAATATTCCTGGCTATCTACAAAGCGTATTTTTGATAACTGAATACAGTGAATCTATGAAATCTGAACACAAAGGAGCTTTGTGCAAAGTCATGGTCTTTATGCAGCTCCCTGTAAATCTCAGAAGTAGACCCCGGGGCAATTTTTGTGACTTTAACCTAAGTCTGCCAGGTTTCCCATTCAAAGTGGATAAGTAGCCACTTTTTCAACAATCAGATATTGTTTGGGTCAGATAAACTATTGCAAAGAAGCAATAGAGCCCCTGTCCCACCTGTGGACTTGTGCCAGAAGGTGTCTGTTCCCTAAGCCCGAACAGTCATGAATCAAACCCATTCGTATCTTGTTATTTTGGCACCCAGCACTCTCAGCGGAGTGAACTTGGGTTTTATGAGTGAGGACAAGTTGGAGAAAACAAACCAATATGTACACAATACCCAGTATCCTGTTGTTTTTAGTTACAGATCATGTGGACCTGAGTTAGTTTTATTAAAAATATCATGATGTAGGTTATACTCAGACTTCTGTGTGCTCTTGAGTTTTCTCTGGTAGGAAAATAAAATACATATTATGGAATGTCTATGGTGAACGTATAATTTGGAAGAATATAGGTATCATTCACCGATCTTTCAATGATTATACGTATGTTAAAATATTATTTGTAAAGTAGTTCTTTTCCTTTTTTTTTTTTTTTTTTTGCAGTTTTTGGCCCTGGCCCTGGCTGGGTTTGAAACCACCACCTCCAATATATGGGGCTGGCACCTTACTCCTTTGAGCCACAGGCACCGCCCAAAGTAGTTTTTTTTAAATAAGGAGTACATTTCCCCATAAAAATAACATGATAAATGCTATGCAGGTTGTCACATCAGCTTTCTAAAATCTATTTAACCTAAAGTGTGGCTGTGTAGAGCTAGATTTTGGTAAATGATTCTTATTCTATGAGAAAGCAGACCCTGGGTCGCCAAGGATTACAGCACAAGGGCTATGTCTGCTCACAGAATACCTCACAGGAGAAATGGGACCCCTCATTTCTGTATCCCTTTTACCCGACTGATCAAGAACACTGAGGTTGTTGGGGCTACAGGAAGAATAGGGAAAGGACAGAAGATGTATGATCAGATGTCTCTGTTCACGGCCAGGTGAAAAGTATGGTGGTTTTTAAGGGTAATTGATTTCCAGGCTAAAGCAACTGTTAAAGTTTGGTGAAATGGGGGTGTATCTGTGAAAATGTTTACCAGCCCACTGATATAATAATACATTAGATGTATAGGACCATATTATCTATGAAATGGTATGACAAAAATTTAAATTTTTATCCCAAAGTACTTTTCCATTTATACCTTTTATTTTCATGCTTGTTTAGTATAGAGAACAGAAGGCATGGAGCAGTTAGAGGAAAACCAAATCAAACCAAAAACTAAGGTACTCCTAGCCGGGAGAGCAGTTAATGGGTAATAGAAAAGGTGTTAGGGAATCTCTGAGTTGGTCTACTAGAGGTCTCCTTCCCTCTGTAATGTAGCCCCCCAATCAAGAGATTTCTCTTTCCATTGAAGGGAATAGAGTATATCACATTTGAACAGGGTTGGACAGCAGGATGAAAATGCATCTAAAATCCAAAGAAAACAGAACATTGATGGTGGGGAACAAAGGGCACCTATGTAACGGTGCAGGGCCGTGTCATTGAACAAATTAAAGAAAAGCTACTTCAGGATAAAAGGTAATGATACAGGAAGGCACAGAGACTTGGTAAGGCATCTGAGAGGTAAGCAAATCCTCCTTTGTAGTTAATAAACAGTAATTCATATGTAAAGTTAACTTTAAGCATATAGCAGAGCATGAGTTCTTCTCATGCTTTAAGGGTCTTGAAAGAAGAAGAAAATGTTACTGCACCAGGGACCAAAAGGGACAAGAATTGGACAGGGCGCACAAAAGAGATCATTGGTCTCGGGTGCAGAAGAAAGGCCTCCAAAATTTACCCAAACAAGGAACATTCCCTTAATCACTATAGCTTAAGTGGTCCCTTATATGAGGACGACTAGAAAATGTATCTTAGAGCTCCCGTAGAGACTGCCGTATGCATTTGTGCTGAAGTTAATGAATTCCAGACCTTCAAGCAGTCTACTAATACTTTCTTCGTGAAGTTCAGAAAGTATAGAATTGGAATGAAATTGATATTTGAACTAAACTGCTTCTATGTGTCTAGTATGGTAGGATTTTAAGATCTAGAATAGAGAAAGCCAGGTCTGTGGAACTCAAAAAGAATTTTAACCAAGTGTATTTCTGATGGTCTGTATCACAGGGTGCAGTTATTTTGCCACCTCTAGGCCTCTGTAATTCACTCTGAATTCTTGTCCTGGTGATGTACTAGCCAGATCTGTCTATGGACTTATAATGAATGTGGCTTTTTAAAAATGATAAATATGACATTGTGATTATTTTCTTCCTTTTCTACCTGAGTTTCCATAGCTTTATCCTTCTCTTTTCCTAATTTTGGATAGTATAAGAAATACTATGTAGGTCTGAGTAATACACACTTGCTAACTATACAGCTGAATGTCTCCAGATAGTGTTGACTACATATAATTACAGATGTATGAAGTGGTAGAGATCTTAGAAAGTAGATCTTAGTAGTAGTAGTAGTCTAATTTTCCACCAAATAAAGAAACCCTCTTATGTAATGTCAACTTGATCCTGTTGCTTCTGTCTGGACTGTTCCTGTGACACTGGGCCCCATCACACAATGACTTTATTAGGCCCTTCCCATCTTCTCCCTAAGCTGCTTTCTGTCTGTTCTCACTGCAATCCTTGTTTAATGTTGTGGAAACTCAGAATAAGCTTTTCATAACACAAGACTTCACAAATTTATAGAAAATTGGTGACTTTTTTCTTCTTTAAGCTAAACACGCATAAGCTCAGATTTTGGACATTTGTTTGTCCATTCAACCTCTCGAGAATAAGTTCAGTTTGTTCCCATCCCTCTGCAAGTGAGTATGTCGATACTGTCCTCTGCAAACAGACCCTGAGAAATCACAGTGGGATGATCGCTGCCACCAGTACCTCAATTCCGATACTGTATCAGTTCACAGAATTTGACAGCATTTTAGTGTGGACAGCCTTAGTGTGTATTGGGGACAACTGAAACTGCCTGATCTTTTTTCAGAGCAAATACTTTCATATCTGGACTATTGCATCCTGGAATGTATAATTAAAAATTAAAAGCATGGTTTTACATTTACACATGACAAACTGTATAACTTGGTATCATCATGGAATTCCGCTAGTTGGACATCCTTTCAAATCCAGCTGCAATGCATTCGCAATCCCTCCTGGTATAGTCTTCTACAAACTTGATGCGGCTGCTTATGTATCGCCCTTCCAGTTACTTTCTTGAAGTCAAGGTCAACAGCATGGCCCCCTCAAGGTTATTAATCTATTAATGTGAACCCACTGGCTAAGTTATTGCAAAAAACATACCTGTCATAACTGGCATTTCTTCACTTTGAGACAGATGTTAAGGTAGGTTCTATCAAACACCTTTAATTTAAATTATATCTATGACATTATACCCCATCTACTGACCTTACTGAGAAAGTCAATACATTTATTTTATGATGGCTTTTCCTTTGGAATATATACTGGCATCACAAATGTTTTAAGATGCCAAATTGCTAATATCAATATCAAACGTACATTGCATTCAATTTTTGGTCTCTGGCAATTGAATCATTGTTTCCCTCATCAGCTTTACTAAGAGTCTAGTATATGTGCAATCCTGAACGTGATATTCTATTTATTCTTTTTCCCATTTATTTTCACTGGGAATATTCTCAATTCCAAGATAGCTCAAGCACAAATGCCTAAAGGCTCTATGATTCTCCCAGAAGTAACATTTTCTTATTGGAGGTCAACTCACTTCTTTTCTCCTGAGGCGTGAGCACTGGTTGGGTAGTGTCCCTCATAAAAAACGTCTGCCTCCCAGTTCTCTGGAAGCCCGTCTCTTCCTGTGTCTCAGGAACCAATGCCAGTCAAACAGCAAGCCCTTTTCAGGGTTCTGGGTCTCAGTTCTCAGAGCCTTTCTTCTGAGCTTTTGACTTGAAATAACCTCTTCCTCTTGTTTCCTCCAATTTGGGGAACAGTAGCTGTCTCCTGTAGTTTCTACTTCCATAATACCTTGTAATCTTTTGCATGAATTTTTCAGTAAAATAACTAGATGACTCCAGTTTCCTGAGTGACACAAGCACCGTGGATATAATCACTAATTTGCTCCTCATTTCTACTTTCCTTATCCCTAAGTCACAACATTTGAATGAAAGTAGAAATGAATATATCATCTAACTGCTGTTAGGTGATTAGCTTGTACCTAGAACATCTAAGTCACCACAAATATCTTCTAGAATTTTTTTTCTTTGACTCTATTCATTGTCAAGTTTATCAACAAAAGTGAAAGCACCACTGGAATCGACAGGTTTTATAGTATTTGTTAAAGCAGTTTCTGCTTCCTTTTCTCTGGCTCAGTTTTGCTGTCATCAAACTCATTACATTGGCTTTTACTTTGTGACTCCCTCAAAATAGTTTCCTTCTGACTTCTTTCCTGCCTTACTTTTCCTTACTGTCAAGGACAATTTGTTATTCTTAAGATGCTACATGGAAAAAGTTGTATGTCCTTAATTTTGGCACTAAATTGTCACGCAGAGATAGAGATGTGCATTTTTACTGTGTATAATTGGAGATCAGTCCAGGAGATGCTGCAATTTGCAGATTATTGGAACCGTTCACAAGATACACAAATCACCTAACCTTCCCTCAATGATCTATCTATCTATCTATCTATCTATCTATATATATATATATATATTTTTTTTTTTTTTTTGCAGTTTTTGGCTGGGACTGGGTTTGAACCCCCCACCTCCAGCATATAGGGCCGGAGCCCTACTCATTTAAGCCACAGGTGCTGCCCTGATCTATATTTTAAAATGTCTATCTGGCTAGTCTCACAAAACTGCCTCTAGAGATGCCAGGATCAATGTTTGTTCACAAGATGACAGTGAAAACAACCCTAGGCTAGGGCAATGGTTCTCCAATATTTTTGTCTCAGAAACACTTCATACTCCTAAAAGTTATTGAGGACCCCAAAACATTTGTTTATGTGGATTATATCTGTCAATATTTACTGAGTTGGAAGTTCAAACTGTGAATTTAAAAAATATTTAAGTTTATTTGGACATAGAAAAATATCATGAGTAATACACTTTTATGAAAATAAGTATATGTTATGCATTTTGCAAATCTCTTTAAGGATTGGCTTAATTAAAGACAGCTGATTTTTTTTAATGTCTTTACTGCATTCAGTCTTTTGAAGTATGTTATTTTGGTTGTAGAATATGAAGAATCTGGTCTCACACTGATAATCTCACACTGGTAATCTTTTTTATTTCCCGGCATACTTGAACCTATAGTTAAAGTTCCCCTGTACACTTAAATTATGTTGATGAAAAAAAAGTAAAAAAAGAATATACTCACTGTGCTTTGAACTTCTTTCAAAAATAATTTAATTAACCATCTTTAAATATTTTCAGGGTATACCTAAGATCAGTGGGCAGTCTTTGATATTACATCAAAAACTTAACAAGTGACTTTTTTTTTTTTTTTTTCTTTTTCTTTTTTTTTTTTTTATTTATTTTTTTTTAAATACATATATTTTATTATTCTTCATTACATTATTTCCCCCCTCCCACCCGTCCGTGATAAGGCAGAATTGATTTACAGAAAACACCAAAGCTCCTGGTAGTGGGAGAGATTTCAA
>CAUYRH010129784.1:0-28933 GCA_963574655.1 Perodicticus potto | reverse complement strand
ACAATCAGAAACATTTTGATCGTACTGTGAGAGATAGCCCTCATAGCATTTTCTTAATCACTATATAAAGACATTGATACTCTACATTTGATAAGTTTCACCAGTACCCTACTAAGATGCACCATAGGTGTGATCCCACCAGTTGCCCTCCCTCCACCCATCCTCCCCCCTCCCCTCCCCTCCCTTTCCCTTTTCCCTGTATTCTTGTGCTATAATTGGGTTTTAGCCTTCATATGAAAGCTATAAATTAGCTCTATATTAAAGCTGAGTACATTGGATACTTAGAAAACTCATTCCTTAAAAACAAAAGTTTCTTTTCTGTTAGGTGAATTTCACCTCAATTAAACAATTAAACCCAAATAATCACTCCTCTGGAAAGACTTTGCTGAACTGCCAGGTGGAACAGACCCCAGTTTTCCTGGGGGCCCCTTACCCACCATATGCCATGTGGATTTTCATCAAACCACTCCCAGGACTCGACTACACTCCTTTACTCCCGTGTCTGTGTCCCCCGTGGCCTGTGGGCTCCTTGAGCTCGATTCCCTGAACCAGCACAGAGCCACGCATGTGTGACACCCAGCTGGTGTTAATCTTCCCCTGCCCTGGGCTTCCTGAGAGGTCGTAACCTTCTAAGTCAGCAGTTTTCAACCTGTGGGTCACGACCCACAGGAACTGTATTAAAAGGCCACGGCTTTAGGAAGGTTGAGAACCACTGTTTTAAGTCCTCATGTTCTAGAGAAGGGAGAAGCCCTTGCCTAGTTGGCAACTTGGCCTTGGTGGAGGAGATACACTAGTGTTATCCCATTTTACAGGACCTGCAGGCAAAATTCCTGAACAACTTACCATCCCAAAAGGTGGTAAGGATTCCAGGTTAGGATTCAAACCCCTTCCACTGGCTTCAGCACCTTTGCTTTTGTTTAGGAGGCTGAATCCTGTGGCCCTGGAACTTGGAACTTGGTGGTGCTCAATCAGGGGTGGGGAAGGGGAGCCATCCATCGCAGCCTCGTGAGACACCAAGTTCCATCTCCTGCAGATCTATTCTGCGGCTGCATTTGCATTTCTAGCACGGGCTTCCCAGCACCCCCCCTCCGGGCGAGGGGGATTCACAGAGCTCTGCCCTAGTTGCATAAATGCTGGCATCTCTTTTTCCACTCCTCTCCTGGGTGTTTCCTTTTTATTTACTATTCTCTCCAATTTTGTGCCATCAGCATTTCACAGCAGTACCACGTCCCTCTTCTTGCAGCAGTTTAGAATGATTAAGAACAAGTAGTGGCCTGCTGGCTCCCTTGTGTCTAAGCGGAGAAAAGGGGGTGGATGGGGGCAAGGGAGGGGAGGGGTGGACCCCAAGCCTGCAGCGGTGGTGGCGAGGCTGCTGTGAGTCCAGGCGTAGCTTGACAAGCTTTCCTCCATGAGAATCTGGGCTGGTCCCAGCCTCCATCTTCTGTAGTGGGCTTCTGGCCTGCTGTGGTGGGGTCAGCTCCAAAGCAGGGATCCAGGGGTGCTGCTGGCCTCTCTTTCTGCCCACCTGGCCCAGCTCTTTCCCACCTCCTCTCCAGAGACACCCAGGCAACATCCAGATGTTGTCCCCTGCAGCCCCCTACCTGGGTCTCCTTACACATCTTGACGGAGTTGGACTTACCGATGAGCTCATTGGCATACAGTGGCCTTACTGAGAGTCAGGCTGTGAAGGGGGCAGCCACCGTGGACAGGGAGAGTCAGCATCAGGCCTGGATGCCTGCCGACAAGGGGACCTGCAGCTCAGCCTTGCCTTGCTCCCCTCCTGCCATCTGCTCAATCCCTCAAACCAAAACGACCCCTCTCTCCACCTCTCCTCAGTGCGTGCTCCCACCTCTGCCAAGTCCAAGGGTTTCTGTCCTCTTCATTCCTCTCCAAGAGGACAGAACCCACTTCCTCCATGCCTGCTGCTCCTGCTTCACCCCTAGGTCACCATCACCTGTGACCTGGCAGTACAGGCTCCACATTCTCCCGCTTCCCCCCCCCCCACCAATTTTATCCATTTCATCCATTTCCCCCACTTCCCTCAGAGCTATTGTATTAGTTGCCTTGTTGCTACTATAACAAATTACCACAAACTTTGTGGCTTCAAGCAAAACAAATGTATTCTCTTGCAATTACGGAGGTCAGAATTTTGAAATGAGTCTTCCTGGGATAGAGCCAAGATGCCAACGATGCTGTTTCCTTTTGGGAGGCTCCTGGGGAGAATCCATTCCTTGCCTCTTCTGGCTTGTAGAGGCTGCTGGCATTCCTTGGCTTGCGGCTGCATCATCCCATTCTCTGCTTCCATCGTCACACTGGCCTCTCCTCTGTCACTTCTGATCCTCCTCTTTCCTTCAGTAATGACTCTTGTGATTACACTGGGCTCACCCAGACAATCCAGGATAATCTCCCCATCTCAAGATCCTGAATTTAATCACATCTGCAACGTCTCTTTTGCCAAGTAAGGTGCCACAAGTTCTGGAGATTAGAATGTGAACATCCTCAGGGGGGCCATTAGTCAGCCTATCACTGCTGTCTTCCTGAAATAATCACTGCTTCTCTCTTTAGAAATGTATGGTGGCTCTCAATGGCTTATAGATCAAAGTCTGATTCTGACAGTCAAAATGGATTGAGTATTCACCACGTGACTCTATTACAGAGGGAGAGGTGGTGTTGGACAGTGTGCAAAACTGGGGGTTATTTCAAGGTTTTGCCTGGTAGGTTTCCAGCATGATAGTTCCTTTGCACACAAGTCGGAATCCTCCAGAACAATCTTAACCCTCTTGTCCTCCTTGTTTCCTCCTCATCTCCTTGTGTGTCCCAGGTCTAGCCATGCCAAACCACTTGTCACCTTCCAGAACCCAACACTGCCTCTTTGACTCTTGCAGCCTCTCACACAGTGTCCGGCACACAGCAGCCAGTGGATTCTCAGCAGGTGTTTGTTGAATGGCAGGGTGAAGGGTGGAAGAAATGGGCACGTGAATGAATGGGGCAAGGAAGATGAAATGGCTCCCAGATTTCGACAAAGGTCGGCATGCAGGGCTCACACTGTCCAACACCACCTCTTGCCCTGTCCCAGATGCTGTCACCTCCCATCCACGTCCCTGGCCACCTTTGAGCACTCCTGCAGACCTCCTGTGTGTCTGCCCCAGGTGTCCTCTGGATACAGGACCATGTGTAGTCTGCACCCTGGAGCTTCCTCCACCAGCGAGGAATGGGAGTTAGTGGGTAAACACCTGGCACCATCACTGCCTTGGTGGGACAGTCCTGAAGTGCGTTCCACAGCCAGACAGAGTCCCAGTGTGAGTAGCAGTGACCTTCTCACGAAGACATCCTCGGTTGGCAGGCTTCCTTTCTCAGTCTCCGTTCCTTTGCTGTGCTTCCTGGGTTTGCCTCCCAAGTCAGTGATTTAAACCCAAACCTCTGCCTCAGGGTCTACTTCTGGGGGGAATCCAAGCTAAAATGCCACACACTGTAAAGAGGCAAAATCCAATTAAAATGAAGCGTTTGCTCAGTGCCAGGCGCTGTGATGGGCCAAGGCCACTCTGAGAGCACTTAATCCTCACAGGGTCCTAGTGAGGGGACACTGTTACCATCCTTATTCTAAAGGTGAGGAAATAGAGGCTGAGAGAGGCGATGAGGTTTGGTCAGGGTCAGGAAGCTGCCATATTGTTTCTGGAAGTGGCCAGTTTAGGTATCTAGGCAGGTGGGAGAAGGAGGTCCAGGGGAAAGAGAGGGAAGGAAAGAGCCATTCTTAAATTAGGACTTAGGTGAGGTGAGAGTGGAGGTGGGGCTGGAGTTGTTTCTCTGGCTTAAAGCACAGAAAGTTCTGGGCTTCTGTTAGTAGCGCCTGGCAGGCATCCACTCTCTCCTCATCTGCATTGCTTCTGAGTTGAGTCAGTTCTGCTCCAGCCTGGGCAGACCTGTGATGGGGGCTGGGACCAGCTGCTGAGCTGACCCATGTCTATATTTTTTCCAGGGCTTGCATATCAACAGCCCACTACTTCTCTTTCTCTGGGGCTTCAGATTAAAACCTCATTGCCATCAACCTGGACAACTTGTCAACCACATTTCTTCCCTAATGCCAATTTTCAATTTTTCATTTTCTTTCCTAGTCTGCCCTCTTCACTGGGTTGTAGGGAAGTAGAGGGTGCTGTGAATCACAGCTGTCTCATCTGCTCACCTGAGCCAAATGGTTCCTCCCCCTGTGGGCTGGGCTCTTAGGCATTTGTCCTCACCTGCCAAGTTTGAAGTACAAGGTCAGCTCCACAGAAGCTGCTGATTTCTTGAAACTCCACTAGCCACTGGGTGAAAGTGGGTTTATGAGAAGTTTGACCCAGTGGATTAGGTTTTCTCCAGGGCTCAGCACACAAGACACTCTGTCTTATGAATGCTTCGCTCTGGTTTTAATTCACAGATAGGCATGGTCCAAGCCAGCCATAATACAGGCAAAAAACTGTTAGCCTGTCGATGCCATGGATAGGGTTTGTTATGTCCAGCACTGGTGTCCACTGCAGGTGTGCTCTTTAGAAATGCAGGCACGTCTTTACCAAGCATAGCAAATAGTCCTGGAGATGGGTCCTGCACCCTTACCTGTTGTAAACGTTGCATAGACTTATTTTTTATATAGTACATTTGGTTTTCTAATTATTTACTAATAAGCATGAAGAAAATGTAAGATAATCACTTTTCACCTTTGCGTGGGAGTTTTCCTGATCTGTATGCACTTAAAACTATCATTTACAGGATCACTTTATACTATGCACACAGTTCGTATTGTTCCTTTTTTGTTAGTAGTATCTCATGACCTCTCTCTCTTGCAGTAAATAGTCTCGCCTAAAATATAATTTTAAAGTACTATTTTATGTTTCATCCATCTCCTAGAGAAATCATAATTTATTTACTCAATCCGCATTTGTTGTTGATTTAAATCGTTTCCACTTTTACACTTTTATAAATAGCACAATGTTGAATATCCTTGAACATGACCTTTGCCCATGCATCTCAGATTATTTTCTGAAGAGAGATGTGCAATTACCAGATTAAAAGGTGTGAATATGGCTGTTACTTTTCATGTTTGTTGTTTCATTATTATACTTGAAAATTCCAAATATTTATGCTCTAATAATCAATGTTTAAGAGTACCCATTTCCCACACTCATGGCGTTCTAGGTTGACTATCACCACATCTGCATAAAATCATGACTTGGGCTCCTTCTTACTCATATATGTCTTCCATCCATCCATCCATCCATCCATCCTCCCAGCCTCTCCTAAATATGTTGGCTATTACATCCAGAATAATATTAAAACGTAATGGTCATGGGTCACTTATTTTTGTCCTTGATTTTAGTGGAAATGTCTCTTATGTTTTACCAGTAAGTCTGATGGTGATTATTAGTTACAGTAATGTTCCCCCCAACATCAAGAATGTCCTTTACTCTTCATTATTCAGATTGTGAAGCAGATTAGGAAATAACCCTGTCAGGTACAGAGATCAATCTCCTTTGATCAATCAGTATGATTGATTGGACTTTGTATTATTAATTTCCTAATATTGAACCACATTTTACAATTAGAATAAACTCTTCTCAGTTGAGACTTATTATAATTTTTTAAATATACCATAGCATATGGTTTAAAGTTTTTGCGTATGTTATACAATAAAAGGAAAAACTTCCTATCTCTCCATTCTGAGAAACACTTGCCATAACATGTGAGCAGGCCCATGTTCATGCTCTTCTCAGGTATTTTTGGTAAATGCACCAGTCGGTGTGACCTGGATAGGGGAAAGCGAAGCCTGTTAGACCCAGGTGGGGACTGTGATTCTGTGTTTAAAGAATGTCTCATTCAATTTGATTTCTGTTCTTGTTTAGTGCTGACTAGTGGGTAGTAAGTCAAGAAGAAAAGCAAAGCGTTGATTCCATTCCATAAGCAGACTGGGCTCAGTCACCTCTGCACTCACAGGAGGTCCAACGCATAGTAGGTACTTTAAGGAGTCAACCCAAGACTGAAAATGGTGGCTTTTCTGTGGCCAACGTATATGTAAGTCAGATGCATATGGCTTGAGTTACCTTCGTCTGCATCTTCCTCCCTGGTGGAGTCAGGGAATACCGAGGCTGGAAGGCATAGAGGTCAGAGGTCACACTGAGGCATGGGGAGACTGATGGAATTGGGAGAGAAGGAGGTGGGTTAGGAGCTGCTTTTTTGTAAAGACTCTCTGGTATGTTTTACTTCTCTAAGTCACCAGAAAATGACTGAGTCCTCAGTGAGACGTATCTGTCAACTCCTTTACCTTGGGAATGCCTTGGCTTTAAGTCTTCCATGAAGACCTATTATATATTTATGGCAGATATGAGACACGTTCTCATTGGCAAATACAGTAGACCCTCCATAGCTGACCACCTCCTTACATGGACCATCTCTTTAAATTGACCTCATTTTCATAGACCAGACATGAACCACATGTATTCAATGGAAATTCCTTATGTTGACCACCTCCCTATGATGACCAGTTTGTTAGTCCCTTGGGTGGTCAGCTTGCCTAGAGGTTCTGCTGTATCTATGCACCTCGCTTCACAGCTGGAACAGAGGAGGTGTCTAATAAGAGATGTCCGATGGATGGGAGTTGACTTTCCTTTAGGCAATGGGCCAGCAAACAACAGAGCAAGTCAAAAAGAACAAAAAGATCGTGTTTCTCAAAGTGTGTACTGTGTCCCTGCATAGAATCCCTCAAGGAAGTTGCTAAGATGCAAATTCCTGGGCTCCATCCAGATTTTCTATATCTGAATCTCTACAGGAGAGGGCCGGTTATATGCATTTGTAATAAGCTCCCCCCTGGGTTCTGATACTTGCTTTCCTTTGAGACCTGTGCCCTGGGTGATCATTCCTAATGAGATTATGTTGTGACAAGCTTCCCTTTCCACAGCCCACTCATTAAGGAGCACACCTATTTGCCTGGCTCTTCTTCATGGCTGAGCAGGGTTAACACATTCAAGATGGGAAGAGTGGGGGAGGAGGCAAAGGTGTTTGTCTGGGGTGGTTGGACTGGATTTATCCAAATCATAAAAATAAGTTATAATTAGAAATTGTAATTACACAGACAGCTGTTAGGGAAATAGCAAAGCATGACATGGGCATCCTGATAAGGCTTTGCAGAGTTTAACAGGGAAGGTGGCCCTGGGGACAAGCAGAACAGCTGAGGAGCAAGCAGCCCCTGTGGGAAGGGAGATGGATATGCTGAGTGCCTGCTGTGTGCGGCTCTGGGGTGTCACGTTTGGGGTCTTCTCTGAATCCTCAGAACGATCCTCAGCAGAGTAGACCCTTGTCTTAGGTTGGGTTTCCCCCAGAAGCAGATTGTAAGCAATAATGTAAGCACTCGAAATGTATATGGGAGGTGATAGTGGGGGTGCCGGGAAAGAGAAGGCAGCCCTCAAAGGGGGTGTAGCAAGCCAGCTGTGCCCGTCCCCTGCAGCTGCCGTAACAAAGTGCCTTAGACAGGAGGACTGATGAACAACAGAAACTTCTGTCTCACGGCTCTGGAGGCTGCGAATCTGAGATCAGGGTCCTAGTATGGTCAGGTTCCCGTGAGGACCCTTCTTTAGGTTGCAGACCACCAACTGTCTTCATTTACAGGGCAGAAAGAGGCAAAGAGATCGCAGGGGTCCTTTTGATTGCGACACTAGTGCCATTCATGAGGGCTCCACCTTCATGACTCATCACATCTCAAAGGCCCCATCTCCTAAGACCATCACATCAGGGGTTAGGATTTCAACATGTAGATTTTGGAAAACCCAGGCATTTAGTCCATACCACCCATGGGTGACTGGAAACTTATTCCTACTGTAGAAACTAGTGGCCATTGTAAAACACACATCTCAGAGTTATCCCTTCTGTGGGGTAAGCTGGGGTATTTATACACCAGCTTCCATCAGAGGGCTACGACTAGCAGACGCTTCCATCCTGCCACACAAAGTGGCCTCCAGTTGTACAAGAAGGCTTATATGCAAAGAGATGCCAGTTGGAAGTCAGCTGGCCTGCAGTGAACTGCAAGTCAAGGGCACATGGCAAAGACATCCACAGTGTCTGCTACAGCTCCTCCCTGGGAGCCTTTGCAGGATGACTTTTGTCTTGCTCATCTTTGCATTCGTAGCACTCACACAATTCTCAGATGCTCCATCTAAATAGATAACGCAAACCTGGGAGACAGATGTTAACTATAATTCAATGCCCAAGAACTATATCTACATTAAGAATAGAGGCTGATTGATAGGAACATGGAGGAGAAAATAATTAATTCTTCCCTGGGGCAGGAGGGTAGACCAGGCCAGTTGTCTTGTGTGTGGCCGGCACCATCCCTAGGCAGTCACCTGGTCCCTTACGTATTCATTGGCCTGACCCTAATTTGGGAACACTTTATGCTTAGCTGAAGTTTCTTCTTTGAAACTAGGAACTGCAGCCCTGTTACCAAAGAAAAAAACAAAGCCAGCTTTGCAAACTATGTGCCTCTGAATTCTTTTCCAGTTGTTGATACTCCACGGCACGTGTTTGTATGGAAATAGAGTCAGCGCACGCCAGCCATCCCTCTTGGTGCTCGCACTTGACACAGCCTACATCTCTTCCCAACACACGTCTTCCCAGGCTCTGACTTCAACCCTCCTACCCTGAGAGAAGCCCACAGCACCTTCACAGGATTAGGGAAACGGTACACATGAGAACACTTTGTACACAGCTCTGTTATTTCTATAACATACTTACTACATTTTGATATAATTGTTCACTCTCCTACTTGTTTATAATTTGGCCCTCCTGCTCCGGAATGAAAATAAGGTCAGAGGCTTGTTGGGCATCAATCTCTTGTGCTCTTTCCAGGGCCTGGAATGCAGTAAGAGTTAAATAAATATTTGTTGAATGAATGAATACAAATGTAAGGGGGGGCATTATTTTTCCCTTCGTGCTGTTGTTGACCACTTAGCCAAACTCCTCTGCAGAAACATTTAGGATGTTTCCAACTTTCCCTTGTTTTAAATGGTACCCTCTGCGTGGGATACTTTGTGCTTCCTTTATTACTTCCTTAGGATGTAATTCTGGAAGTGGAATTATGGAGCTGGGGGCCAGGCTACTCTGTTCAGTAGAAAATTTTGCACTGATGGAAATGTTTTCTCTCTGTACTGTCTAACACGGCAGCTATTAGCCACAGGTGGCCATTAAGGACTTGAAATAAGCTAAGTGTGACTGAGAAATTGAATTCTTAATTTTTCTTAATTTTAATTTAAACATAAGTACCCACGTGTGACTGGGGGTGCTATATTGGACAGTGTAGATGTAGGCTGTGTCAAAACTCTCTGTATTTCCAGGGTTTCCTCCTTAAAAATTAAACGCACTTGCTGTGCACCCCTGCTCAGTATAGGCGCACACATCTCCCTACTCTGTCATTGGAGAGATTTTGTGATTCTTCCTAAGCTTCAGTGGAAGGAGCGGACACAGGGGCAGGTTCACTGGCACGTTTCTTCATTCGGGAAACACCTCCTGCATTCTCTCCAAGGGGTCATGTGTGGGGCTAGGAGGGAGAATCCAGAAATGGCACTCGACCTGTGGCCTCAAGCAGTTTTTGGAGCAACCAGTCACCGTGTGTTCCCTCTGGGAATAATGTGACAGATGCTAAAAGAAGCCTCATCAACAGGATACGGAGAAATCTGAGTGTGAGTGGCAGTCAACTTTGGGATTGTCGTTCCTACACCACTAATATGGTCACAAGGTGAAACAAGGATTTGGAGCCACTTCCAGGGGGATAGGCAGTCAGGAGTATGGTTCCCATATTGGAATTTCTGAAACATTCTAGAGATGTGAAGATTTCACGTGGCAACAGATGCAAGCCTGTGAGTGGATCAGAACATCCAGGGTGCTCTGCATCGTCCATCCTGCCTCCCGGGTGAGTCTGACAATAGTCAAAACCTTCAAGAATTTGGTCCTGGTGGCCACAGTATCCAGATGAATCTTTGTGGAATACGTAACCCCCTCCCCCAATAGGTACAACTGTTACATATCAAGAAAAACTTATGGAAAATAAATAAATAGAAACCATTGCTAGAGTGTAAGATATAAGAAAAAGAAGTTTGGAATTTTAGAAATAAGTTAATTTTATATCATTGTCAACTTACTATCTCAGAATCTGGAATGATAATTTGATAATCATTCCATGGGGTTGTCAGGGGGTTTTACTGATAACCTCCTCCCCTCCCCCCAAAAAAATCCTTGTAGAATGATTGCCAGAATAAGCGAGTGAATGAATGATGTGATATCTGACCCTAGACAGTTCTGGGCCATCATGGAGAGTGTCAGTGGTGTTGGACACACTTAGAGTCCTGGTCCCATGTGTGAGTCATATGAAAGCTCTGGACACTTTCTTCCCCTAAAACTCCTGACTGCTTAGTCACACAGAATTTGGCGTATGACTACAGGGACTTAAAAGTCAATTTTGAACTCTTCGGGGTGCCTAGAGCCTTGCTGAGAAAGCTTGGGCGGTAGGTGGCACATGCTCCTTTGGTAACGTCCTCCGATGATTCAGTGATAGTTTCCTATGGCTGCTATAACAACACGACCATCAGCTGGGGGGCTTAAAACAATACAAATTTATTCTCTGACAGTTCTGGAGGCTAGAAGTTCAAGGTCAAGGTGTCAGCCAGGTAGCAGTCATTCTGGAGGTTCTAGGGGAGAATTAGTTCTTTGCCTCTTCTGATTTTTGGAGCTGCTAGCATTTCTCCAATTTTGGCCTCCATGGTCACATCACCTCCTTCCTCCTCACTTTCTGTTTCAATAACCCTCTGCTTTGCTCTCACAAAGACACTTGTCATTGGATTTAGGGCCCACTTAGATAATTCTAGATGATTCGTCACCCCAGGGGCCTTGAATTAATCAATTACATCAACAGAGATCCTTTTCCCAGAATAACGTAGCGCATTGGTTCTGGGGACCAGGAGCTGGGCGTATTTTGGTGGAGGGCCACCGTTTAACCTCTTAACAGTGGGATTGGGGGTTGGTTGTTTGCCCTTTCTTGATCTTGATCAGAGCTGCTAAGTCCAAACAGGAAGGACTGAATAACACTTTTCCTGTTTCTCCTGGCCCCCAAGGGTGTCTCCTGAGAGTATTCTGTCATGGGGAGACCATTTGAATTTGACCCAGAGATCCTGAGACGGACCTGGATCAGCTCTGAGATAAAACTGAGTCACTCCTGTGTCCCTGATCTGCCCTGAACTACAGTCACTGTAAAGACTCTGCAGTGAGGTTCTTTTCTTGGAAAAGAGAGAAGTTGGGTTGAGTGGAGAGAGGGGTCTCACACAGCACCCTCGTTCCATGCATTGGCAGGGAGTGGAGGAGACCACCTATGAGCCTTCTACTGAGGATGGGTGGTTACCAAGTCATACTTTTTCAGGCCACAGGTTTGCCATTCAAAGATTATCTTCTGTGAACTATGTGGAACCTTGCAGGCTGGATTCTTTTAGGTGAGGTGTGGCCATTAACTTCACTGGAGCTGTGTGTGGCCAGCAGGGCCTGGCCCTGTCCTTCTTTGCTGCCCTAAGCCTATCAGAAACCTGTATGCTGCAGCCTCAGAGGTGCTAGAATATTCTTTATGTGCTCAATGCCATTTCCTCAGGAAATACAAATATCTGTGCTTTCTGGAAACACATCTGGCAGATAAAAAGTATCAACCAACTGAAAACTTTTTTTTTTTTTGCAGTTTTTTGGTGAGGGCTGGGCTTGAACCCACCACTCCTGGCATATGGGATTGGCACCCTACTCCTTGAGGCACAGGTGCCGCCCTTGAAAACTTTTTTCAACCAATAAATTGCTACTGTGGCCCTCACTCCCCCCTTCAGTTCTTGCGGCTGTTCAATTTAGTGCCTCCAAAGATGAGACACATTAGCACCAGATCCTTTTAGTGATGACCCTGATGGAAAAATAAATCCTAGCATCAGAAGCTGCTTGCCTGTTGGAGGACAGTTGCTCCAGGTAAGTACAAGCTAGTACATGACCATTCAAAAAATTCTTATTTAATATCTGTTTAGCTGAAGAAAACAGTTCTGCTTGTGCCGATATTAGGCAATTAGTCCACAGTAATGTGTTTTGCAAATGGGAAGCATCACCCGTTTTATTTTATTATTGCGCTTGTTAACAGTCGTGGAAGTGTGGCTAACATTTGTCTCTTGAACAACAAACAAGTTTGTTTGTTACTTGAACATAAAGACAGTCACCCACATGTGTGAAGTGCTAATAATTGCAGGTCTTTAATGCTGCTGTAATTTGTAGATAACGGCACTTTAGTTGTCTGGGTTTTTTCTGCTTCTAGAATTTAACCTTAGCCAGACATGCCTGGCTTAATGATAAGGTTGGCTGGCTCAGTTTGACGCAAGCTGGGACTGAACTTTAGCTCTGGGAATGTTCAGAAGGTGTAGGGAAGCAGTTAGAGCAATTAGTCCCTCATTTCTTCACTCAGGCCTCTTATTCCTGGGGGGTGGGGGAGGGGCATATGCAAATCAGGAATCTAATCTCTCTCTGGGTGTCTGGTTGCTGTCTGCAATGCTTATGCTACACCTTTGAGTCTGATGAGTGCTGTGGGTGCCCATCAGTGGTGCACGGCCCAGTGCACCTTGGGTACCCCATAGCTCGTGTTACACCTTCCAGTCTGCTGAGCTCTGTGGATGCCCATCACTGACAGGGCCCAGTGCACCTTGGGTACCGCACAGCTGGGGCTGAGGCTCCACCCACTGGTCCTACTTCTGCCTTCTCTTCTGGTCCATCCCAGAGGACTTCTCCCCATGTCCCTTCCCCCTCTGACCTCTGTCATTCATTTGCTCACTGTAACCAGAATGAGCTTTTTATTTTATTAACTACTTCATTGGAGTATGACCGATATATAAAAAGCTGCACATAATATATATTAGCCATCTCAGTGAGTTTGAGGGTGATCATCACCACCACCAAGGCCATAAATATATCCTTCATCTTTCAAAGTTTCCTCCCGCCCCCTCCCTTTATTAATATTGGGTTGTTTTGTTTTGTTTTTTGTATACTTAACATCTGCTAATTAGAGTGGGCTTTTAAAATGTCAACCCATTGGTGTTAATCCCCTGCTGTTACTCATCAGTGGCTTCCCATTGAGCCTAGAATAAAATATAAATGCCTTCATATGACTTATCTGATGGCCAGATATTTAGCTGATATTCATTGGTGAGGCTCCACCGGTTTTTAGAAGTCTAGTCTGGTTCATTGCCTGGGAACCACCCCCCCTCTCCTCTCCATGCAGCTGTGAAGGGCTGGGACCTGGCACTCCCGGGGCCAAGGCCCCTCAGAGGGAGTCAACATCCATTCTGTTGCTGCACGGGCCATTACATAGTCGGCCCACCTGTAAGACTTTACATAGTATGATCGCTGCTTCCCCATCCAGGTTCCCATCTTGGTACCCTGCCCTTGGCTGTCACATTGGCCTTCTTTCCATTTTCCAAACACCCCCATGTTCACGCCAACTTTCCAGAGCAGTTGCTCATGTTGTTGGAAGGTTAAAATCTCTAAGCTCTTCTCAGGGGCGGCCCTTCCCATCCTTCCTGCCTCCGTTTGGCTGTTGCCTCCTCAGAGAAGGAGGCCTCCCTTCCCTGGCCTCTCAGGTAGGGCCCTCCCTTTATTCTCTACCTCTGCTCCTTCTTTATTTCATCTGTAGAAGTCAGCCCAGCCCTGGCCGTTTTGTTCGTTTAGTCATGGGCTTTAAAAATGCTTCCCCATGAGAACGCTCTCTCCATCAGACCTGGAATGTCTGTGATGGTCTCACTTCCACCCCCACCTGCCTAACACAGCACTAGGAACCTACATGACATGTGATAACTGTCCTAGAACAGAAGGAGGAAAGAAGGTAGACAGGGAAAGGAAGAAGAAGAAAAAAGAGATTGAAAGTGAGGGGAAGGGGTGAGGCTAGCCCCAAGCAACGATAAAGGTTTGAATGAGTGCCTGAGCCTGTAAATTCTCACAATAAGCTTAGAAAGTTTGTAGCATTTCTCCCATTTTACAGATGAGGAAAACGAAGCTCCCGTTGGAAATGACTTATTTAGATCACATAGGCCGTGTTGAGGTTAGCGTTCAATCGAAAGTCAACTGACTAGTTGAAATGCCTGAGTCCCAGGTGTTAGAGACAGACCAGCCTCAGTTCAGGTGGCCATGGGAGGCCAATAATTCTTAAAACTTTAAAGTGCTTAAGAGTCACCTGAGATGTTTGCTTAACGTGCAGAACCCTCATTTCCCCACTCCACACCCTAGAGTTCTGATTTTAGTTAAGTCTTGGATAGAGCCCTGGAATCAAGGCTTTTGTTTTAAACACCCTTGATCTACACTCTGAGAAATCCTTTTGTTTTCTGATTCTTGAGGTCAGTGAGGAATCATCCTGTCTTTGCATTTTCAGGGCCCAGCACAGGGTACATGACAAGTCTCAGTAAACCCGAGCTCAATGGATAGATGAGTAAGTGAATGGATGTTTTTCACTTTGAATTTTTTTTTTTCCAATTAAGCAAGAAATTGTCAAAGTAATTCGGGCCTGGTTAGAATTTAATAGAGTGTTAGCTCTAATCACTTTCCTCCTTTCTGTGCTGTAACCTAATTTGTGTCTAGAAAATAGAGAAGACTGTAGATTTCATTTCCCTTTTTTGCCTGTTGGAAGCCAAATGCTGTTTGTTTGTTTAATTATGTTTTGCAAAATGTAGAGGATTGATGTTTTTTGGATAATATTTATTTGGCAGAATATCTTAACATCTGATGTTTTGTTTTTTTTTTTTTCTCACCAGCCTCCAAAATGTTAGGATATAGAGTAGTAAATAAAGAGTATGGGGTAGGGTGCATTTCTTTCCTCTATTTTTCCTTTCTTTTCTTCCCAACTAGTAATGGCTTCAGGATAGGTAATGAGGAGCTCTTGAAAAGCTTGAAGCATATAAATCCCATTAGATAACTGTACTTCTTGGAGACCCAGGAAGACTCACTCTTAAGTAAAGAGCACTGGGGTGGGGGTGGGGGACGTGGCCTGCTTGCTGTGCTGGAACCTTCTCTCCTAGACTTGGTGTGCTCCCTTCCCAGGGCAGCTGTCTTAGGCTGTTCAGGCTGCTCTAATAAAATACCTTAACAACATTTGTTTCTCACAATTCTGGGGGTCAGGAAGTCCAAGGTCAAGGCACCAGCAGAGATGGTGTCAAGAAAGGGTCCACTTCCTAATGCCATCTCGGCTATGTCCTCTCAAGAGGGAGGGAGGCACTCTCACTTCTCCCTTAGAAGGGTCCTAATCCCATTCAGGAGGGCTCTGGTCTCACTTCCCAAAGGCTCCACCTCCTGATATCATCACCTGGGGGTCAGGATTTCAATATATGAATTTAGGGGGAGACATGACATTTGCACCACAGAAGCAGCCATATTCTATTACCAATCTCTACAGAGAGTAAATGCATCAGGTCAGGAGTTGCAGAAAATGAAAAGGCACAGCTTGTTTTCTTAGGTTCTTCAAAAGCAAAGGGTAAACTTGGGCAGACAACTGATCATAGGAAATGGAGGTGGAGCAGGCAGGGCCAAGGAGCAGGACGGGATGGGCAGCTAAGAAGCCCCAAACTGGAGAAGTCAACTAGGAAAGCACGTGGCTGGGAGGATGAACCCTCATTCATTCCTCCATCGAGTCTTTGATTTCACAATTGTTCATACTCTGTTTATGGCTGTGGCCTCAGCACCTGGAAGGGGTATAGGGATAAACAAAACGAACTCCCTGTCCTCATGGAGTTCGTATCTAGTCAGAGAGGCAGGAAATAAGCCTCTGGGGGTAGGTTCTGCCCCCATAACTCAGTGGTTAGGGCGCCGGCCACATATACCGGGGCTGGCAGGTTTGAACCTGGCCCAGGCCTGCTAAGAAACAACAATGACAACTACAACAAAAAAATAGCCGGGTGTTGTGGCAGGTGCCTGTAGTCTCAGCTACTTGGGAGGCTAAGGCAAGAGAATTGGTCAAACTCCAAGAGTTTGAGGTTGCTGTGAGCTGTGACACCACGGTACTCTACCGAAGGTGACATAATGAGGCTTTGTCTCAAAAAAATAAAAAGAAAAGAAAAGAAACATGTAAACTGCAGCATATGCTATATCCTTTGTTTCGAAGGCAGATCTTCATGGGGCATGTTTGTGTCCACCACAGGCCTGAAAGAGGGGAGGCAGCAAGCCAGGTGGATTTCTGCAAGAAGAGCATTTTAGGCAGAACAGGGAGTGCAAAGGCCCTGGGGTAGGCATGGGCAAGTATATTTAAAGGATAGCAAGGAAGTCAGCATGGTGAAGCAGGCAAGTGAGTGGGGGAGGGGAGTGGGACAAGCGGTCAGAGGGGTTTTGAGGGCTGACTTCAAAGAGCCTGTAGACCCTTGGAAGGATGTTGGCTTTTCTTTGAGTGCTGTGTTAGGAACAGATTGTAGGCTCTCAATATTTAACACTCACAAGGCCCATCTTCATAATCTAAGCTACAGTCTGTGGTGGTAGGTCCAAGATGAGGTGACAGAGACCCCAGCAGTGCAGGGGGCACAGAACAGAGAGCCCGTGGGGACCTAGACAGCTGAATCCAGCCTCCTGCCCTTGGAAAGGACTCACCCTCCCTCACTTTGAAGTTTGGGTGGTCTCCCAGGTACTGAGATAGATTCAAGAACAAAGGCCAAACCCTGAACCCTGTGTCACGGGCAGGGTCAACCAGATGGGGAGGGGGACAGGTGGGCACCCAGAGGTGAACACAGTGCCTCAGCCTCGATGGCGGCTTGATGTCCCCTACTCTGCTGTCCCAGCCACAGGGGAGTGCGTGACGTGGTAGGGCTGCCACTCCGTTCCTGTGGCTGCTCTCCTCACTTTCTGCAGTGTGTCGGGTTCATAGCATCCGCACTTTATCTGGGATGTAAGTCAGAATTCAGCTTACAAAGAGAAGGGGCATGAAAGAAAGCCAGGACCTGCTGACCACCTCCTGTGTGTCAGATGGTCGGTCAAGCACCCTGACGCATTTTAACCCTATGACCAGCACCCAAACTGTCTCAACAGCCAGTCCCATGACCAGTACAGACCAACTAGTACAAACTTGCTGCAGCCATGATAAAATGAATAAACACATGAGCAAAATGCCTCCCAAGGTAGGGTAGGTGCTATTGTTCTGTTTTATATGCAAGAAAAATTGAGATCAAGAGAAGCTGGTGATTTACCATAGAAATCACACATATCATCATGAGTGCGGTGGAGTCCAAACCCCCTGTAAGTCTGTTTGAGGTAAAAATAACACTGTCTGCAAAACCTGAGCTCTGTATGGAGCTGTCTGAGGGAGGGCTGCAGTCCTAGAAATAGGCATCACTGACCCTTTGCCTCTGAGCACGGCTTTCTCCCCAGCCTGAAGCCTCATCTTCCTTAAATTAGCTCCGTCACCACCACTGATCGTTACTCTGATGCTCAGGTCTTCATTCATATTGTTCAGACCTTAGCAGCAGAGCGCTGATCACCATGGGTTAAGTCTAACCCACTAGCTCTGGCTGTCTATCCACAGGCATTTACTCTGCAAAAGCTCCATCTCAAGGCACTGAGCCAGGCCCTGAGAATTCAAGAATGTAAAAGAGTTTCTTGGCCTCAAGAAACTTAGAATCTACAGATTATTCATTCATTTTGCAATTCATTCGGTAAACAGGTACTGCACCCCTCCCATGTGCCAGGCACACAGCATTAGGCATGGAGGGTGTGAAGATGAATTATGCAGAGATGCTGCCCTCAAGAAACTCATAAACTAGCATGTATTCACTCACTCCCTCATTCATTCGTTTTAATAGCTGTTCACAGGTGCCCAGAGACCCATGTAGGGCACAAACAACATTTATAGGAGAAGGAAAGCCCAAGTCATCTCAGAGAAGGGGACATGTTCACCGGGGAGAGATATGTGGTTTATTAGCTTTCTGGGGTTGCTGTAACAAATTACTTTGAGTTTTTCATTTTATGGTTCCAAAGGTCAGAAGCCCTAAAATCAAGGTGTCAGTGGGGCTGGCTTTCTTCTGAAGGCTTAGGAGAGAATCCACTTCCACTACTGTGCCTTTTTCAGTTTCTAGAGACCCCCTGCATTCCTTGGCTTGTGGCCCCTTCCTCCATCACTAACACTAATAGCACTCTGCCCTGTCATCCCATCTCCTGTCTCTGACCCCCTTTTCTCCCTCGTAAATGACCCTTGTGATTATGTTGGTCCAACTGGATAATCCAGGGTAATGTCCCCCATCTCTAGATCTTCAGCCTAATTCTGTCCGCAACCCTCTTTGCCCTGTAAGGTCACATACTCACAGTTTCTGGGGATTAGGGTGTAGCATCTTTAGGGGGCTATTAATCTGTCTAGCGTGGCAGGAAGGGATTCAGGCAGGAGAAACTACTTCAGCAAAAGCATAGTAAACAAGGCCCCAAATGCATAAGAATGAGAACTAGAGGCTTCCAGACCTTCTCCTACATGAGAAGTGATTTGGGCTCCTAGGTCACAGTGGCTGAGAGTTAGTCGGCAGAAGGAGGCCGGAGGACTCCCTCTCAGGTGACAGGCACGCTGTCTCTACTTGAACGGCATGTTTACTTGTAGTGGCTTGTTGGGCAAGGGATGGGTTAGAGACTGGCAAGGAACCAGGCAGATCTTTGGTCAGGTTTTGTAAATTATGGAAACCCCGTGGGCCCTATGGCCTGGACCCAGTGAGCATGTGTTGGGAAGTCAATGTCCTAAAGGACAGTCACTTTCTCTCCTCTGTCCCCTACGTGGACGGGGACCCCAGGTAACCAAAGGAGGAAGAGCATCTCCTGGGTCCAGTCTGGGGCTAGCAGAGCCCCAGCCATTCTGTGTCCATAGAGTGATTGAGGCCAACAAGGTCCTTAATCCCAGAGAAAAGTATCACCAAAAGGAAGTTTCCAGTGGACACAAGGTGGCAAGAAGAGGCCAGGCTCACATTCTGTAGATGGTACCCAAGTCTCAGCTGTCTTTCTGGTACACTGTGTGGCACAAGGCAGATTACTTAACCTCTCTGAGCCTTAATTTCCTTGTCTGGCAAGAGTGGATAATAACCTCTACTCCAGGGAGCTAGTGGAAAGATTTAATGGTGCAATCATGCATTGGGTAGTGCCTTGCAAATAAGAGCTTTATAATTTTGAAAAGGATGGGATTTTTAAAAGGCTATTCTAATTCTTTGGAAGATGGTTATCCACTCAGAATTTCATAGCCCCCTCTCCATTAACCAGAACCTTCTTTTCCAGAGCAGTCTGTTTTAGAACATTGTGTGGAAACAGAGTATGAGGTTCTAGGCATCTATCCCCTGGTGAGAAGAGGAGGCAGAGGTCATTAGATCGACTTATTAAACCTTCTCTCCCCTTCCCTGAGCCCTACCTGGTTTTTTCACATTGGTAGTTAGCTGAGAATCCGGGTCTGCCAAACCTCCACCCCAAGCAGGTGGTTGGTGGGTGGGGGTGGTGAGAGCAGAAACATGTCCTCACTAGCAGCTGGGACAGTTCCAGCAGCATTGCCACATTTGAAATTCAAATATCTGCAGCGCTTCCCAGCTCTGTATTAGTTTTTGCAATTACCAGGTAGAAAGGCCTAGGACAGAACTCCCAGGTCAACCTGGGTAATAGTTTTCTCCACATGAAATATGGAGCCCGCCCCCCTCAGGAGAGAGATCAGAGGCGCCAGGAACAGCCTCTTCATTAAGACCTCCTGCAAGTGGAAAACACGATTCTAGAATTGCTTAGTGAGGCCGAGAGAACAGGAGCTTCAACTTCTGACCCAGCTCCAGGTAGGCCCTGCAGTGTTGGTCGGGGCAGGCCCCAGGAGCCTTGGAGTGTTTCACTCTCTTCTCAAATATTTACAAAGGAATTGCCAGGTGGGGATTGCAAACTGGAGTATAAACGTGGATTAAAGGCGATCCCATGAGGCCCAGAGGGAAGCAGGAATTATACTGATCTGAGTTGGAAATCCATCTCTCCAATCAGGCTCCATCACTTAAGAGTATACAAAATATGAATCCTCTAGTTTTGGTTTGCTCACCTGAAAAAAATAAGAATCTTTTACTGACTTTAAGGGATGAGGTGAGGAGTAAATGAATTAAAGTGTGTAATTACAGTGGCCAGTAATTGTTTGATTTCCCTCGGTCCCACACCCAGGGTTTGGGGAAGCTGCATCTTTGACCACCAATTCCGCACTCTGCCCCCAGGGGGCACTGTTCAGAGCCTGAGCTCTAACCCTCCCACACCCAGGGTTTGGAGAAGCTGCATCTTTGACCACCAATTCCGCACTCTGCCCCCAGGGGGCACTGTTCAGAGCCTGAGCTCTAACCCTGATTCCGCCTCTGTAAATGGCACCCAGAAAGAAAGGAGGGCAGCTCCCAAGTACAGTAGGACTGCCCAAGGGACGGTAACCAACTGGTCAACATGTGGAAGTGGTCCACATAAGGAACTAGGCCCACTGTACTGATACATCCATGTGCTGCATGTCCAGTCCATGAAAATTAGGTCAACATAAGGAGGTGGTCAATGTAGGGAGGTGGTCGACTATAGAGGTTATACTATAAATGAGAAGAGACAAGAACAAAAATAATTTAAACTTAAAGCAAAACTCTAAACCAAGCCAAGGCATAGCATGCAAAGCGCCTGCCATCAGCGATACCCAAGAGGGGCATCTAAGCTGGGCCAGAACCCACATTTTTTCACTGGGGGGCTCAGGACTGCACAGAGTAGGTTCCCAGTGATGAGTTCTTGAATGAACGAATGAATGAATGTGAGCAGTGTCCCGAAAAGCATGAGGAAGGCTGTCATGAAATGCCAGCCAGCGCTGAGAAGTAAAGGAGGACATGTAAGAGGAAGCCCTGGTGCAAACAGGTGACCTAGGGCCACTCTTGTCAGGTGTGTGACCGTGGGTGCTGCAGCTGTGTGTCTGGGGCAGGCTAGAGTCTAAGCTTTAGACTCAGTGTTCTGGGCTTCAGGGAACCCAGGCAATCCAGAGGGTGCAGTTCGCACTTCTCTCCCCTCATGTGGCATCGTGAGTGTGCTCTGATGAAGCAGAACTGCCCTAATCCCAACTGGTCACATCAGCATCATGTCCCCAGATGGCACAGGGGGCAAGTAACAAATGGATGTCCATTTGTAGAGCTGTAGGGTTGCAGGGACCCCCTCCTCTGCTTCTTCTTTCACTGCCTAAATCTTCTTTCCCAGCCCAGGAGGGTCTGAGCTTCTGGAGAGAGGGGCTCCACCTTCTGCTTCTTTGCACCTCCTCTAAGCACCATATTTCCTTAACCATGGAGCATAATAGCATCACAGTCACTATAGTCTGTACCCTTAGCCACATCACTTAATGTTTCAGACCTCTGAAATGAGGTTCCCACTCATTATTAAGTGAGATAATGAGTTTTAGCACTGTGCCTGGCATGCAGTAGGTGCTCAATAAATGCCAGTGCTTTTCTACTGTTATTAATAAATCCTTGCTGTCCAAGTGGTTGGTATGTGGTTGCTGGAGTTCTGAGTACTAGGCAGTCCACACAGGCTGATAGGGTGTGATTTGAGACTTTTCTTAGTAGTTATTTATCTCTGGTCTTATTGCTATTTCTTTTTCCTATTTTTTTTTTTTTTACCACTTTCTTCTGTTCCCATAACAGATGGAAGGAGATTCTAATTCTGCCTCTGGTTAAGATATTGCAGGAAAAGCAATTCACATAAGGCAGATTAATTGGAGAAAAGGCACACAAATGTGTTTGATCACAGTTTTATATGGCACAGTCACCTTCCGAATAAGACCAGGCCCTCAACGGGGTGCAGGAGCTTATGTGCCATCTTGAGGTTACAGAAAGGAGTGGGCCTGGGTCCTGGCAAAACAGGTTAAGGGAGGCAGAAGAAGAGGAATTCTGCTGAAGGCCAGTAAATGATTCTTAAGGAGAAGTCATTGGGCTTCAAGAACTTAACAGTGGTCTGAGGTCAAGTCTGTTGGGCCTGCAAAGCAGACAGTGGTTTGTGATAGAAGTCCAGGCATTTTTGATAGACCTTTGTCTTCCTTCTGTGTTATGGGTTCATAATGAAAACCCAGGAAAGGAACTAGAGCTCATTATTTTTTCTCTGGTAGGTCTGGACCTCAGGTAGACAAGGGAACTTCAGCCTGTGTTTTGGAAAAGGAAGAGGATTCAGAGACAGTGGAGCAGGGAGGAAAAACAGTTGGTCTTAGTGGGTTTTTCTGGCCTTTATGTAAATAGGGGACATATCTCTTCTAACCTCTGTTGATCTCTAAAGGTCTTTAATTCCAAACCCTCATTATACCAGGCAGCCGTATTTTGGAGTGAAATTCCCCTGTGTTCCTCCAACAAATATTTATATTTTATTGAAAAAGCATGTGAAGTATTTCTAAAGAATGTCAAGTCAAGTGATTCAGCAGTAGAAAGGGTGCCCTTTTGAGGGGCGGGTGGATTCTGTACAGCCGTTCCTGTGATATTCCGCAACCACCATGAACAGCACGTTTTGCTTTGATGGGTTTGAAAAAGCGACATTAAAGAGAGAAGAATATGGCACCATAGAGGATAGATTTTCTTACTTTCTCTCACTCATGACTTACTATGAGATGAGATTGGTTTGCTTTGATAGCTCTTTCACCTGCTTCCTGACCGAAACACAAGGTGGAAACCTCATTTTTTTTTCCTCCTGAATGTTGCGACTCCAAAGGTGAGTCTGTTTAGAGAATGTTGAAGACACGGTTGTCTGAGACGCCCTGCCACCCTGTGCAGTGTGGAACCCTCCAGAGGGCTGCGTGTAACAGATGGATGTGCTCCCTGCTGTTAGTAAATAACTGTCTTCACCTGGTCCCCTCTAATTCATCCTGTGCACAGCCGCCAGAACACACTATCAAAAGCAGATTGTATCACGCTTCAAATCCTCCAGAGGTTTCCCACTGCCCTCGCAGTGAGGTCTGGGCTCCTAAGCGTGGCAGACAAGGCCTTTGGGACCTGACCCCTGCCTGCTTCCCACCTGTGTCCCTCACTGCTCTCCCCACCCACCCAGCTCTACTTCTGGAGAGCTAAGCACACGTCCTTTTCCCTTTCTCCCTGGAATGCATGCCCCCCCTGCTGGGATGCCTCTCCCCTCTCTTTTAATTCCCATCTGCTCTCCAAGATTCTGCTCAACTATCAACACCTTGGAGAATAATAATAACATACTGTAACAGTAGCTAGCCGGTGTTGGGCATTTACTGCATGGCAGCCACTGAGCCGAGCTTGTTATACACACTTACCCCTATGTACTGTTCACAAACTGGATATTCTCCATCCCCATTCAACAGAGGAGGAAAACAAGGCTTAGCAAGGTTGAGTCACTTGTCCAGAGATGATTGGTAGTGATTGTAGATGCCATACCTAGGGCCATATACATGGTAGAAGAAGAAAAGACATAGCCGTTATTCCTCCTACGTATTATTTCACATTCTAGGTTAGTACTTTCAGAGTAGAGGATGGGCTTTCAGAGAGCTCAAGCATGTAGTCTAAGGTTATACAGCTAGTGAGCAGCAAAGCTAGTGATGGAAACCCTATCTCTCTGATTCTAAAATTGGGGCACAATGCCACATCGGTGGGGATGAATCTGTACTACTTAGTTGTATGATCTTAGACAAGTTTCCCAAAGAAGCACTTTAACATCTGTATTCGTCTCCAAAGCCAAGGACGGGTCAGATTCATGGTCCTTTTATGACTCTATGCTTTTGCCCACAGTGGTCTTTCTGACTGAGTGGCCCTTCTGCCTACAAGTGGGGATCCTACAAGGCCCGGTGGTGGTGGGATATCTTTTTAGTTTTGTCCTCTATAGGTCAGCGAACCCCTAAGAGTTGAGCACCATCTCTTTCTCCACCGTTTCCTCCATGCCTGCCCCAGTCCCGTGTCATTTAGGGATAGCTGGGGAATAAGCCCTTTCAAGACCCCCAATGATTTAAACAGTAAGCATTTATGAATACAAGTCTGGTGGACAGCTGAGTTGTTCTTCTGGTCTCAGCTGGGCTTTCACGTGCATCTTCTAGGTCAACTATAGGTCAGGGGGAGTCAATTCTACTTTGTGGACTAAGCTGTCTCACAGGTTTGGGGATCAGCTGGTTGTCAGCTGATCTGGGATAGCCAAGGAGGGGACAGCTGGGCTCTCCTTCACTTTCTCTGGTTCTGGAGCAGGCTAGCCCAGGCCTACTGACATGACCATACTGGGGCACTCGGAGAGTAAGTGGAATAGAACAAGGTTTCTTTACATCTACATAATCATATCTACTGTATTCCCTTGGCCAAATGAAGATACAGGGCCTGCTCGGCATCAGCGTGGAAGGGCGCTGCTGAAGAGTCCAAATCAGAGAGGCATGAGAAATGAAGGTAAATGCATCATAAACATTTATTAACTAAATGAATATGCATTAACATATGCCAGCAGCCACTCTAAGCTTTATCCATATTAACTCATTTAATTCTGACAACCACCCCCTAAATTTGTTACTACATTTTATCCCCATTTTATAGACGAAGAAATGGAAGCACAGAAAGGTTATGACCCTTTCTCAAGGTCACACAGCTAGGAAGTGATAGAACCTGGATTTGAACTTGGGCACTTTGGTGCTAGTGACCAGTGACCATGCACGTGGCCACCATAGTAGTCTTTCTGCCTCTCAATAATCATGGACAAATCTTAACACCGTTCACAGCTGCCTGTGATAGCCTGAAATAATGGTTTGACAAGCTCATCTTTGGTGATAGTGGTTGTTTTTAATCCGAGGGTGTGGAACTTTGAGATATGGTAGTCACGGCTTATTTAAATACAAACTGCTTCAAAGGCTATCCCAAATTTTATTGCCTGGCAGCAAAGCCGAAAGATAGACTCTGAAGTTTTATTAACTGTCACCATGGCAATTTCGAAGACATTGGTTATGTCGAAAGATTTCCTGACACTTCTTATTCATAATGGTACTGGCGGGTCCCAGGCAGGCTGATCTATGGCTTTTAATCAACTAATGGATGGGGTCTCTGGATACAAATTCACAGCATTCAATCTTGTTAGAACAGAAAGGATTCTGCGTGCTCAGAGCTGTCCCAATTCTCAACCCAGGGACAGAGTCCTTCTGGGCAGACAGCAATAACGTGGCCCTCTTTAGCTGGATAAAAAGCAGGACTGTCACCCACGGGGCCTTGGAGGCATGACTTCAGCTGCCTGTTGCTGGCCAAGCCTCATGCCCTATTCTTCCCTCTGTACCTTCCTGCTTGGCAACGGGACAGGGAAACTCAGAAGCCCAAATCTTCACTCTGCTGGATGCAACCAGAGCATCACACCCAGAAAGAAACGGATTCAAGTCCTTGCTGTGTCCCTTAGTACCTGTGTGTCCTTGGGCAGCTTGCATAGCCTTGCTGAGCCTCAGTTTCTTCCTCTGTAGAACGGAAATCATGTTGTGAAGATTCCAGTGGGTGATGGTTTGCACAGGGCAGTGGGTGATAACTGTTCATGCTCCTGCCTTCATGCCCTCTCTCCTCACCCTTCTCATCATTGCTGAGGCTTTTTCACGCCCTGTCTCACGTTCTGCTCATGCCCAACCTGGATGAAAGTGAAGTAGGCTTTCTGAACACCTCCTGTGTGCCACACACTGTTTTAGGTATTGAACGGAGGCTGTGTTGTTTCATTGTCACAACTCCCCCGGAATAAAGTTTTGTTGTGATTTGACAGGTGAAGAGAATGGGGTCAGAGAAGTTAGGTGACTTGCACAAGGTCACCCAGCAAGCAAGGGCAGAGCTGGAACTGGACCCTCAGGACTAGTGCTGAGGTCGGTGCTCTTCGGTGGTTGGCAGCAGGACTGGACTCGGAACAGTAGCCCCATGGACGCTTGTTAAATGGGACAGGACAGGGCCTGTGGGGCAGGGCTCCTTCTGAAAGTCTTCAAGGTAGAAACTAGCATGGCGGGGCCAATGAGAACCACCAAGGACCCTAGGGTGCCTCACCCGTTAGGGTCACCCCCTCATGTTTCTGATGGGAAAGTGAGATACAGAATGGCCAAGTGGCTTATCCAGAGCCACATAGTCAGATGGGAGCAGAGCCAGACCTTGAACCCTAGACGCATCCCTGAGCAGGAGGGCCCTGTAGGGAGAGCAAGGGAAAGCCACCAGACGACCCTTGTCTGGATACCCTCTCCCCAGCTCCCCCTGCCTCCCATCCTCTATTGGGAACTCTGGGCAGTAAGGCACATCCCCTTATTCAGCTCCCGCTCCCTGCAGCCCCCTCTTTACCAGGCCCTGGAATAAGTGCTGGAAGCTTGGTGGATGCCTTGAAACAGACTAGTCCTTCATCTCCTTCTCCCCTACACAATTTTGCAGTGTTCTGCCCCAAATAATAAAAATAATCCAATAATAATAATAGGTGATACAGACACATAGGGTTGGCAGCATCCTGGACACTTCAGACTCATCTCAGTTGACATTTCCCACAGCCCTATGGAGGAGGCAATGGCATTATCCCCATTTTACAGATGAGGAAAATGAGTCCCAGACACATTAAGTAACTTGCCCAAGATCACATGCTAGGCAGTGAGGAAAATCTGAATCCACAGCTTCCTCTCATTGCTACCCCTAGTAAATTAATTCGTGATTGATTGATTCAGCAAATATTTACGAGTACCAGCTACTATGGTGGGCACTAGGGATCCCACAGTGAGCAAAACAGACCAAAGTCCCTGCTCTTGTGGACCTTACCATCTACAGAGATCGAGCATAAGTGAAATTAATAACTAAAATACAGCCGAGCGCAGTGGCTCACGCCTATAATCCTAGCACTCTGGGAGGCTGAGGCGGGTGGATTGTCTGAGCTCACAGATTTGAGACCAGCCTGAGCCAGAGCGAGCCCCCATCTCTAAAAATAGCCGGGCATTGTGGCAGGCGCCTGTAGTCCCAGCTACTTGGGGGGCTGAGGCAAGAGAATCACTTGAGCCCAAGAGTTTGAGGTTGCTGTGAGTTATGACGTCATGGCACTCTACTGAGGGCAAGAAAGTGAAACTCTGTCTCAAAAAAAAAAAAAATTAAAATACATAGGAGGTTACATAGTAAACAATGAAGCAGTGGGGGACTGAGGGAGTTCTGGGGTTGAAGTTGTAGGAAGGCTGATCAGAGATGGCCTCAGACATGAGGTGAGTTTGAGCAGAGCCCTGAAGCAAATGAGAAAACACCCATGTGCCCTTGGGGGGGAAGAATATTCCAGGCAGAGGGAGCAACAGATGCAAAGGTCCCAGGGCGGGTGTAGGGAGGGAGGCGACATTGAACTCCAGCTCCTCTGCCCTTCAGCCTGGAGCATCCCTGTGCTCACTGAGCGGTAAGCTGGACTTGCAGGGTGGCATGTGTGGGCCCCGTAGGGGGTGGCACCCTGTGCCCTGGCCCAACCAAACACAGCCCCATCTATCTCTCCGCGACTCAGCTGCACTGGGGTAAGGACAGGAATTAGAAGAGGAACTTGCAGCAGGGTTCCCAGGAGCGTGTCTGAGGAAGGGGGCCCAACCTCTGGCTCCTCCTGACTTTTTCTTTTCGAGGGGAAATAGGCTGGCTCCCTGTACCCCACCTGTGGCCTGTGACTCAGTGATATGATGAGTGACTGTTTTCTCAAGGGGCAGTTTCTCCCCAGACCCCGCAGGTTTCTGAGCTGCCCATTTTCTTTCTTTCTTTTTTTTTTTTCTTGCCACCCATTTTCTGTTGCAAACTCATCAGTGATATTTACCTGGAAAGAAAACGTCATGCCATAAAGAGCCCTGGACTTGGGAAGAAGGCACGGGTTTTAGAGGCAGCTGTGTGACCTTAAGCAAGCGTTCTAACCTCTCTGAGCTGCTCCCTCCCTGGAAGATGAGAAACCCCTTTCTCTGTGTGGCCATTGTGAGATTACACTGAGATCTGACTGGAAAAATGCTTTTTAAACTCCAGGCCTCCCTCAGAGGGCTGTGCCGTGGCTTCTGTTGCTAACTCAACATCTCCTGTTTCCATCCACATCAGGGGCCCTGAGGGCTGAGTGAGACACTCAGAGAGGGTCCCCATGGGGGGAAATATATTCAATAATTGCTTTAAATCCTTGTACCTGTACTGGAAGAATAGTGTGACCCCACCCCCAATTCATGTCCTCCCCTAGAACTTCAGAATATGATCTTATTTGGAAATAGGGGCTTGGCAGATATCATTAGTTAAGGTGAGGTCATACTGGGTTAGGAAGGGCCTTAAATCCCGTGGCTGGCGTCCTTGTGAGAAGGACACACAGAGACACCGGCACAGGTGGAGGAACGCCGTGTGATGACAGAGACTGAAGTGACGTGATACAAGCCAAGGTTGCCAGGCATCCCCCGAAGCCAGGAGAGCTGCAAGGGACAGATCCTCCCTCAGAGCTTCCAGCCCTGCTGACACCTTGATTTTGAACTTATGGCCGCCATACTCCAAGAGAATAAATTTCTGTATTAAGCCACCCCATTCATGGGAATTTATTATGGTAACCTAAAGAAACTAATGCGTCCCCGCCCCTTGTTTCATAAATCCTTGATTCTTGTGGCTTCTGAATAATCCACTTCCTTCTTGAGACTTGTGTTGCAGATTGGCCCTGAAAAAAAAAAAAAAAGACAGTTTTGAGTGTGAGGATGTTGGGGAGGTGGAGGAGATGGCTAAGCCTAGAGTTAGAAACCCAAACCTCAGAGATTCGTGTTCACTCGGAAGCCCCTAGAGGAAGAAAGTAAGCTGGGCCTGGAGCTGGCAGTCTTTTTTTTTTTTTTTTTTTTTTGAGACAGAGCCTCAAGCTGTCACCCTGGGTAGAGTGCCATGGCATCACAGCTCACAGCAACCTCCAATTCTTGGGCTCAAGCGAGTCTCCTGCCTCCGCCTCCCAAGTAGCTGGGACTACA